>CABFOQ010021612.1:0-11070 GCA_900660455.1 Gephyroberyx darwinii | reverse complement strand
AAAGAATGTTGCCAAAGTAACAGCATGCGCAATACCAGAGGAGTGTGTGTGTGTGTGTGTGTGTGTGTGTGTGTGTGTGTGTGTGTGTGTGTGTGTGTGTGTGTGTGTGTGTGTGTGTGTGTGTGTGTGTGGTCGTGTGTATGTGTGTGAGTGTGGGCTGAGATGAAGAGCGGCCACCTTGGTGTTGAGGTCAGTTGGGTCGCAGCTGTAGAAAAAATGGTCACCATGCACACGTCTGAGATTTTCCAAACTACCACCTACCACATGGAGCTTTGCTGTTGGCTGCAACGGCAAGGTCTTGCAAATGGCTTTGAGGAAAGAAGATGGCTCCTACCTGGTGATGTTAGTGGTGAAGTATAGATGGCGCTGACTATGGTTACTTGTCTTTTCAACGGGATTTTTGACATCTGATTGTGAAGATTTTGTATTTTATGACACCTGTGCGTCTGCGCTAGAAAATGGCCATTTTCAAGTGTCTCCCTTAGCTATACTTAAATCTCTGTCCACATTACATTTTCCCAGTTTTCCTCCCCATCTCTTTAAATTGCTAGTGTCTGTTTTGTGGCTAGATTGCATCCAGACTATGTAGGATTGCAGTCACGATGCAAGCCTGACCACTTCCAAATCTTGAATGTGACCAAAATCGTGTCATCTTTTGTTCCGACTCATCATCGTTTCCTAGCTTGACTGGATGATAAAAATGACATTGAAAAGATGTAACTGAAGGGTTACACTTCCACCATTTAAAAAATATGACTCCTACTTTTACAAACATTTTGGTGGCCTGATCTAATGTATTGATAGATAAACATCAAGGAGCAAGTTTGTCCCAGTATGGATATATAGCATTTTGGAGTGTAATCCTTCAGCTGTTGCCATTGACATGACAATTTGCAAGAGGTGTTTCTTCTCAGTTGGTTGTGGTGAACGGTTGAAGTGCCTGTCACTTTCTTGCTGCCCTTGAGGTAGACTTCTTGACTAAAATCCTGTCCCTCCCACGCTCTGCAGCACTTGAGACTGGCGTCTGAAGCCACCCAGACGACTTAAGGACTGTCTCTCCTCTAAGGATACTTAAACTAATTACTTAGAGCCCCTAGACACAGTGTAGCACACCCACCATTAAACAGAACACACACACACTCATGCATGCAAGTAGGCTTGTTGCCAAACATTTGTCTTTGGAGTGTATAATCTGTCCTATTTTTAAAATACTGATTTGTACACATGCACACACACCGCACACCCATATGCCAACCTCAGGAGAACTACTGTGTTCTTTTTGCTGGGGAAGTTAATGGTTCCAAAGCTTACCAATTTCCTTCATGGAGGGAGAGGTATCCTGTTGCAGCACTAACCCCATAGGCCCTTGGAGATGAGGTGTGTCATTTTGCCTATATGACTCTCTCCTTCTCTTCCCTATTCTTTAGAACTGAGCTTCACTCTGAATTCAACGGGCCATAATGCTGTGATTTGTTACTCTTGGCTGACAGAGCCACCTGTAAATCAAAACCAAGTGACAGGCTGTCTCCATTCCCTTCCAATCCATAGCTCCCTCTTGGGAATGTAAGGTCCCCGAGCGGGTTCATGGGCTGGTGGAGAATGTGTTAGAGGAGTCCACCACCAGCTCAGATTCCCTGTTAACCCTCTGTCTCCCAAGGCAGATAAAAACCGAAGAGGCTTACTATGCTCACACTAGCGGCAACTACATGGGCCGATGGTTAGGGTTAGGGTTGATTGATAGCTGTAGCACCAATGGTGTGCAGTGATAGGTGGGATATATAGTGTGATTGGCTGTTTATAGGCACTGTCACCCAAAAGTTCAGCTGCAGCCAACTTTCCAATGCTGACAAAAGAGGAAATGAGATGACTGAGGTTAATGTCAGTAAATGTTTCTCTGGTTGTAGGAAAAGAAATGCACTACCGGCAACTGCAATTGACTTCTCGAATTGCTTGAGGGCCGAACGCACAGTTAGACCCTTGATCTACACCTTATATCTTCTCCCTCTCCTCCTCTCTGGTGAGAGAAGGCTTTGATAAACAGTCTGATAAATGCTAATTGCTCTGGTTACATATTTTTCAAAGCTAATAAAGGCTGGTACCTTGAGAAACAAGCAGGGTTTAGTGCCTGAGGGGCAAGCAGAGTTGTAAAAGCTTATCTTTGCAGGTGTAAAAGTTTTGTAAATGGGTCATTAAAGCATTGGCCAACTTCACACATGAAACACAAAGAAGGAGAGGGGGAGGGAGATTACTTCAAATCAGCATGTTTCTGAAGCACAGAGATGAGGGCTGTAAATCTCTGCTAATATTCCACTGAGCCTTTCAGGAGGCAGCCTTTGATGTGGGTGAGGTAATGTGACCAGCAATGTTTGCAATGTTAATCTGACGTGGAGAAATAACTGGTGGCTGTGCACAATCAGTCTACAAAAGGAAGGCATCCAATCATAGGCCTTATGGGGGCTGTAAAAAAATGAATTCACAGTCCAGAAAGCAAACAAGCTGAACAGCACATGCGCCTAGAAATGTTCACACATACAAATGTACCCACACACACACACACACACACGTGTCTCTGGGAACTGCGTTGAGCAATGAAATGGAGTTCATTTACACAGACACATAAAATGACTAAATATACGAAGGTTTAACCATGATGTTTGGATACTAGGCTCTGCTAAACCACACCTTCTCCATATTCAGGGCTTTTCAGCCTCACCAAAGCTGTGTGTGTGTGTGTGTGTGTGTGTGTGTGTGCGTGCGTGTGTTTATGGAGTCTCTGGCTGACCTGTCCAGTGAACTAGAGCTAACAGGGTAAGCCCTCTGGCATGTGCAGGCTACTCAAACCCCTCCGGCCTCGGTGTTGCTGACTATGCTCGCTTTAATCATAGAGCAGCTTCCTCCAACCTGCTTGCTGATGGATCCCAAGTTTGTGGCTATAATTTCCTTCCTGGGGTGCAGGAAGAGAAGTGGGTGTGCCGTGACTGAGGGGTGTCAGGCGTGGGGCCGCAGAGTCTGCCCCCCCCCTACCACAGCCCACCGCAGCCTGTAGAGAAGGTGTCTACGATGCTCCTTCCAAGACCTCAAATTAAGGACTTATTTGTCCAGATGATGCTTAATGTCCTTGTTTAGTGGGAAGTCCAGCTAACTAGTATCGCTGTTAGTCATTTATGGCATGTAGATAGTGGATAGTGGTACAGATTGAGTTGCAAGAAAGAAAGCTTGTTTTTGATTGCAGTGGGTTTTGATCTCAGGCTAGTGGGGGCCTGCATGTGGTTCCAGACAGGTTTCTGTTTTGTTAATGTGATATGTAAAGGACTCAAGATGAAAAGATTTATAGTCTGTGACCTCTGGAAAGGCACTGAGCTCCTTACCTAAGAAATACCTCAATGCATCATGTGATGATGCGCCTGATAGTGCTTTTGTAAATAACAGGCTTATCGGGTTTGTTTAGAGCGACATGCAGAGACCTATATTAGTTTTATTCAGCTGCAATTCGCAATCTGTACGCGTTGCATGAAAATTGGCCTCATGTCTTCTCTTCTCTCCCCAAATGGGACCGTCTCATGCCAGCTTCGCTACACTATATGATTATCTGAGATCTTAATTTCATGTGTGCAAACTGATCCCCTTTGAAGCCAAGCTCGGAGGCAGTGGTTTCTTCACTACCTCACATCAACACCCTCTATCTTGGCTCCATCTCCGGGCATCGTGTTTTACCGCTACATGCTGGTTTCAATGAGGTTGCTTTGAAAGTTGGTGGAAGGTGAGGAGCAGTTCAGCTTTAAGACTGGATCCAGGTTCAGTCTCCTGTCTGGTGGTGACGTATCTGGGTTTTTTCCCCCCCCCAACAGTGCCACGTTAGCGAACGGGTCAGCACGCTGCCAACTTGGTGATCTTGGTAATTCTGCGATACTCCAGGATAGGCACTGCTCCAAATTCCTGAGCTGTGCTGCTGAATCCTTTGAAACAGCCTCCAGTCCACTTAGTTTACTCTTTTTGGGGTGGAGGGGGATGGGTATTTCCTGTCCAGAGGTCTTGTGCGAGTAACACTACACCTATAAGCTAATTTGCAGCTCTAAAACTAATAAGAGTTTTTTTTGTTGTTTTACGTCTTGGCTTTCAACATTGGGGCTGTGGCTGCACTAGAGCTTTTGAAATGCCCCAGGAGAGACAGCTTACTATTTTTCGCCATTTTTAATTCATTAACATTATAGCTTTTATATCCAGGTTATACAGAACCAGATTCAAAATCACTTTAATCGCCATGTGCACTAAATGTACAAGAATCTGTTAGATACTTTCACAGTGCATCGTGACACACGGGCAACAGGACCTCAGATACAGTACAAAGAGACAGTACAAGACATACTACAGACTGTAGTGTAGACTACATATCACTCTACAGGACCGAAAATGGTTTCAATTGCCAATTATTTCATAAGATATTGTACATTATGTGCATGAAATGCAAGGGTGGCAATAATCTTGGCCAGAACGGTATATACATAGAACATCCTATAGCTGTGAGTGTTCGAGCAGTGTGTCATGTTAGGAGCTGGGCTCAGGTGATTGCTTCTGCCAGTCCTCCCCTGCTGTAATGCTCTATTTCACCCTCTCCACTGGTGGGTGGCTTTTATGTCAGTGCCGGCAACCCCGTCTGCTGTTAAAAGGGCCCAGGGGAAGCAGACGTGTGCTCCGAGAAGCACAGCCACTATTCCCACATTCTCCCTTGTCTCTCTCACTCTGCCTGTCTTTCCTGCTCGGCTAAATGGCCTTTCATGTGTGTCGCTCCCCACACTTCATGTCGGCCGCCCTGGTCTGAACGTCACAGACCTGAAGGTGTTTTCCAGCGCTGGGGTGGGGGAGAGAACAGGAGGCACCCGGCCGTAGCCCTAATGAGATTTTTCCTGGGTTTTGATGGAGTGCCAGTAACGCCGCCGTTGCTCCAGAGGCCTGCCTCCACTGAGCCCTGGCGCACGATCAGGGGGAGCTGTCGTCGGCTGCGTAAATTGTCAGCCTGTGTGGCGTGGCGTGGAGGCAGACAGCATAGAGACCAAGAAGCCTTGTGGGACTTTCCCACAATCACATATAAGCACATATTACTTGCTCTTTAATGTACCCTTTTGCTCTTAAACACACAGACACACACAAAAGGGAAAAAACACTTGGCCCAGTCTTTCGATGTCTACAGTGCCAGGGTAAGGATGACGCCGGAGCCCCGAGGCAACTTTCTGCCCTAACTTGCCAGGCTCCATTCTGGCACCTCCAGCCTATGCTCTCTGTCTCTCTGTCTCTTGTTCCGTCATAGAAGTCAGTGGTACCTGGCACTGACACACCAGTCTAGCCATTCAGATGGTCAGAGATGGTGTAGCGGCTAAGACCCCTTCCTCTGGAGCCACTCCTCGGTGTCTTAGCCTTCCTGCTGTGTTAACAAAGGAAAATAACAAGTACAGGGACTGGAATGCCTGCTCTCTTTAAAGACATATAGCAACTCTGATTCAATGTTAGTTCAGTAAATATTTTTGTTTTTAAATGTGCAAAATGTTCTTATATCCCAATCCATATTCATAATGTGGGTGATTGACATGTTTTGACATTTAAGTTCAATGGCCAAACCAAACAGGCCCTCAGCCTGGCGGGTAATGTAGATGGGATGTTGTAATGGGACAGGCACACTGTGTTCCTGTGTATAGTCTAGCAATAAATCACTTTCTGTGAAGGGGCTTGAACAACTTTAAAACACACAGGAGCCATACAATCCCTCGTCCTCCAGGCCCCGAAGAAGCTCGGAAGGACCTGGCTGCTGTTGAAAGCGAAACACTTTATACTCTGGTTTCCACAGAACATTAAACATCATGTCTGGAAAATTGTTTTTGGTGGTCTCAAGTGTGTAGAAAGACGCTTGTTTATGTGCTGAATGCCTCATGTGATACCCTAAAACCTGCAGCTCTGGCTGAAGCCTGCACAGGCCTGGGAAAGTGGCACCTCACTGAAGCTTTCATGAAACACAAGCCGTAAACAAAACGTACAAACACCGTGACACATACTGTATGCCGGTGTTTAATAGTGGTGCATTTTCTTGTGCTGGTGCACAAATAAGGTGCTGGACTAGTGTTGATTTTACAGTACCATGTTGTTGTTGCCTCTGTGAAAGGTCACCACCACGTTGATACATTGTTCTGACTCTGTTTGAGCCAGATGAGGGGGGTGGGGGTTTGAGAGGGTGTAGGGGGGGTGTATTTGTCCTCGTGCCTCACTCTATTTGGCCCAAGATGCTCCTCCCACAGTGGCCTCTGACCTCTAGGTGAGCAAAGGTCCCCGGGGAAGATTGTGATTGGCTCATTCCCTGACAAAATGGATCAAGATGGATGCCTCGTCATTTCTCTTGGTCATTAAAAAAAACACTCAGAAATGATGAAAACAAATTGAAGCACCACTCAGATGGGTGCCAGAAAATGTAAGCAACACGGTCCTCTCGTAGATAGCGTGAAGATTCAGTCACTGCCTATTTGGGAATGAGGAATGATCAGCATCACAGTTTCAGCTCACTCATTGTATTTATGTGAAACTGCAATTCAGATAATACTGATGGAGCCTTTATTCTCAATGACCTGGCGTCATTTCCTCCATCAGGGCTGTTTCTATTTATTTTATTTTATTTACATCTATGTTTTATGTAGGTTTTAATGACCTTAAAATATCGAAAGATTTCTGGATTCCCCATTGTGAAGAAAATCCACTTTCTGAATCAATGGAAACAAAAGACAATTGATCCCAAGCCTGATCAGTATCTGTAGAAGATCAATATCCTCCAATCCCCCACTCCAGTGTGGGAGGGCTGCAGGTCTCTATGAGGTTCTGCTGAAGAGAAGGAGCCAGGGCGTCCTCACAGAGACCGTCCCGTAACTGTAAGGTCACAGGGTCAATCTGTGCACCATCAGTGGCTCCATTGTCTCCTTTTGAAGTGTCTTGGAGCAGGACCCTGCACTCCTACCTGCTCTTTTATTGCAAGTTGCTTTGGATATGAATGTCAGCTAAAAGCCTGAAATGTAAAAAGAGCAGTCCCTCAACGGCGTTGAATGCTGGGTTTCTGGACCAGGCCTTCCATTGATCTGCAGAGAGGGAGTGGTCGAGGGCTTCAGCGTGTCACCGGAGTCACTAGTGAGGTTGAGGGGATTAAGCTCTTCTCACAGGCCTGAATGGACCTCCACTGCCCACCGAGGACCTGAGTCCAACCAAAAGTGTTAATGCTGCCATTAAAGCCTCCCTTTCTGGAGAGCAAAAGGCCCTCGGAGCTGGACAAAGAAGTTGGCCTCATTGTTCCTTTGAAGAAAAAAAAAAGACTCAGTGAGGAAAATGCGACCGTTTGGCTGCTGGGAACACAGGAATCTTAAAGGGAAACGCCGCTTATTTTAGACTTCCTGTATGTTATTTGTATGATCCAGGACGGTCCCATCAATTGTTGCCAACAACTCTCTGCCCAAGCCAGAAACCAGAGAGCGAAGCCTGAAACTCGTAATGTCACCAGGTCATTCAGACTGCAGCATCTCCACGCAGGATGAAGTAGAGCAGATTGTAAGGGGTGAGCGTGGGAACAACCAGGACCAGGGGGATTTTCTGGGGATACGGATGCATTTTCTGGTTCAGAACTGACAATGCGACTAGAGAGTAAAGATTTTTTGGGAATAAAAACTCAAACAAACATTCTCCGGGTTCGACAAAATCAGTCTCCCATTCATTTTTTTTAGAAAGCAGCTCTACACTTTATACCTGATATCTTCACAACTTAGAGTCTCCGGTTTGGTAGAAAGCTGTCACAAGTGTCAACAGGGCACAGGAAAACATGTACATAGATCCTTAAATTGAGCGGTGTTCCCCTTTAAGAAGTGATAGGGAATTTTCTTTCTGCTGCTCCAGTTTGACAATGAGTGCTTGTGTCAATTTGCCCCGTTCTCTGAACTCCAGAAACTACAAAAGAATATTTAAAGAGATTCCAAGCCAGTTTCTGTTTTTTCCTCCTCTGGTGCCTTTTCCTCATATTTCTGCTGCCATTTAGTGGTCAGGGACTTCAGATGAGAGGACAAGGAAGTGGTGGGAGGGGTATTCAAGGTTTCTGGAAATCAGTGTTTTTTAACTGAGCGTATTTGATTTTTTTCTCCAACATTACCCAGAGCAAATCCCAGAGTAACCCCGGCATACTAATAATACAGCTGCCATCCATCACCACAGACAACAACCAATTAGCACATTCCTCTTTCCCCCGTTCTCATGTTCTTGGCTAACCCCTCAATAATTTAGGGTCATTCATCAAAAAACAGAAATGCATTCAAGACGTTGTGCGCGTGCATGCATGGGTGTGTGTGCTGGGTGTGTGTGCTTGTGCGTGTGTCTTTGTGTATGTGTGTGTGCGCGTACGTGTGTATTTCTCACTGCGTATGTAGTTGTGTGTGTGGGATTGCGTTTGTGTGTGTACTTGTGATTGTGTGTGTGAGGGAATGCGTGTGTGTGTGTGTGTGTGGACAGTAAGCAAGTGTGTAGCGTAAGAGTTTGACAGTTTGATTGGAGGGCTGTCTATGTCTCAGAAAGCCCAACTCCTTCATTGTCTCGTCTCAACCTTGGTGAGAAATTGAAAGAATGTTGATTGTGGGGTGATTTTATTTTTAACGTTATTTTTTTAACATTTTTACAATATTGAGTACATTTTAGCATTTGGCATTTCTATTCAGTACACCATAATTCACATGAAAACACTTGGATAGAGACCCAGGTACTGATGAAATGTTTTCATCACAAACGACGCAGAGAGCTACAACAAACTGGTGTCTCTCCACCCACAGCAGAGGCAGTTATGCAGTTATAAACTAAATCATTTCTAAGACAAAAAATCTCCTCAGATGGGGGTCCCTGGGACAACATTTATCATTTCATAATAGAGAAAATGCTATTCAGGGCTGTGACTTAGAGCAGCCCTGTTAGCAGTGGGACTGGTTGCACTATTAGTAGCTGAACAGACTCTGACCCAACTAACTGCCTGACCCGCTGAGAAAGGCATCACGCCACAGCCTCTGGGACAGGCAGCAATCTGGTTCTGTCTACCAATGCCTGATAGGGTCTCTGTCTTTCTGTCTCTACCTACCGACCCGCTCTCTCTCTTTCTTTGTTTTTATGTCTTTTCTCCCTCTTTCTGCCTGTCGCCCTTTCTTTATCCCTCTCTACCTCTTTCCCTCTCTCACTCTCACACACCTACAGATACAAATTTGTGCACATGAAATATGTTTACCTATATTCTCTCTCTCACACACCCGGAGTGTCGATTCAGTAAATTTAAGTTATGGCAAAGTCCTTACAAATTTGGATTCACACCTCGGCCACACCTCGTCATAAAACGATTGACGCCCATTACACACACACTATGTTGGCAAGGAAATAATATGCAGAGGTCTCTGCTAATGCTTGTCTTTCACACTGCTGGCTGGCGCTCAAAGCACCGAGGAGCAACACCAAACCACCGCTGCACACCCTCACTCCTTATATTACCTCATTTTCATCACTTCTTTCCGGCCTTGGCTTATGCTCGAGAGGTAACTACTTCTTAGCAATACTACCTGTCTCTCTTTAGCAATACCCTTATGTGTGTGAATGTGACCTCATTCCTGTGTGTGGACAGTGAAGACAGACAAATACATTAAAGTCAATGGATGGCATCGACAGGCTGTTTATATTCAGTTAACCAGCAATCTGAAGTTTTATGGCTTGAATGGGAATCTACAAGCAGGACAAGTGTGTTTCTCCCCAACACTTCTGTCATTATCTACTCCACCGCATCATGCCAGTTGAAACGGTTTTGTTAGAGTCAGGTAGACAGTCAGTCAGTCCAGCCAGCCAGTCTGTTCTCCTCCTGAGCCCACCCACGGTGCTGCACAGGCCGGCACTCGACTGAGGAGAGTAAGATCACACCGGCTGACCTTCTACCCCTCTGGATTAGACAGAAATCCCTTCCCTCGCTGTCATAGCTTCACCACTCTCTCTCTCCCACACACACACACACACACACACACACACACACACAGTCTGTGTGCACATGAGCTTCCATACAATGCACCCTGGTTGTTTGTACACACACATGCACACACATAACCTATTTTAAGTGTGTTTGAACACATCTTCTGTGTACTCGTCTCCACAGATATGTGCTCTTTTTTTGTTTTTGATGAATGCGGCTGAATGATGTATTCTGTAGTAGTGTGTGTATACAATCACAAATACAGTCTGAATTGAGGCCAGGGGTGTGACTGTGTACATGTGCACGTGTGTGTGTGTACATGCATGTGTTTGTCAGCCTGTGAGTCAGATGAATGTAATGCCGCACGGATACCTGAGCCAGACTTTTCCATGGTGAAGCCCGGGGATCGCATGTCCCTTCAGTCTCTGTGGTATGCACTCGCAGGGCCGGGCTGCCAAGAGAGGGGCCTGGGTGGAAACGGCCCGGGGAAAAAAACAAGCCTCTGAACGTATCGCTGCACTCAGCAACGATAACCCGCCACCAAAATAGCCCCACTACCAGCCCTTTTTCTCAGAATTCGCTGCAGGACCAGCGGCAGTGACTTCGATACGTCTTTCACATAGTCTCAGTTCTGAGTGCCAGTCTTATGCTCAGTTTGTTTTCGATCCTCCAATTACCATCCTCGTAGACCTTCTGCTTCTGCTTAGGCTCGGCACACAGTTGTCAGACCTTCTACATATATAGATTTAAACGCTGTAATTTGGATGCAGACATGTCACTCTGCATTGGAAAGCTGTGCCGTGGATTTGCACCGTTGAGTCAAGAGCTGCTTGTTTTTATGTGATAAAAATACAATATTTCTCCACTGTATGGCTCCAAACGCTGACACGTGTCTCTCTCTCTCTCCAGGACTCCATGGATGAAGCATGTGCTGAGGGAATCAGTGATGAACACTATCGCTTGGAAGGTAGGCTCTCCTCTCTCCTCTCCTCTCCTCTCCTCTCCTCTCCTCTCCTCTCCTCTCTCCTCTTCTCTTCTCTCCTCCTCCTCTCCTCTCCTCTCCTCTCCTC
>CABFOQ010021611.1:121080-135468 GCA_900660455.1 Gephyroberyx darwinii | reverse complement strand
CACCACCACACCCACACACACACACCCCCCACACACACACACACACACACACACACACACACACACACACACACACACACACACACGTTTATCTGTCAGTTCTTCGGAAGTAATTCCCCTCGTTCCTGGAGTCTGGACTTCTTGGCAGATTAAAAGAACATTGTGTTTGCCGAGCAACAAGAACACAATTGCTAGCTTTGCAATGCTAATGGAATTTACTTTAAGGTCACGAGCTATTGGAAAATTAGGGAAGTTGCAAGTTGCAAGTTCCAAATGGTTTCCATTACAAAACACTGGAAACCAAATTGTGTTATTATCTTACCTTGTGAAAGTGAATAACAGGTTCGGAATGGATGCGGATGAGCTGCAGGCAAGACCTGTAGCCCTGGAAGAGTTGTGCAAACAGCCTGAGGAATACAGCCCTCACTTCCTTATCCTGGAACACACACATACACAAAAGCAAGACTCATCAAACAGCTATGCCACAAATGCAAAGTCTGATAGTACAGTTTTGCACCATGACATGTTTTAGTTACCTTTAGGGTAATGGGTTACCATCAGATAATACCCCCCACCAACACTGGTGTTGTTGAGCCATAAGAGACCTTTGCCATGGGGAATGTCCTCCTCATGTGGGAGGATGAGGAGTTCCGAGAAGTAGCTCTATTCGTTATACTGAGACAGCCTAAGGATCAGGGGCGAAGGTAGTGCACATGTGCACAAGAGGTGATGGTCTCACTTACCAACAACTTGAGGTTGGAGGGCGCAGTGCGAGGTGGAGGGAATGCATTGTCCGCTATCTCCAGATCAGGGTGCAAAACCTGAGAGAATGAATATATCTCAAATTGATGTACATCTTTTTTATGCTTTCATTTGATGTTCCTCAGTAAAAACTGCTTTCATAGCACATCTTAGCATAGCAAATCCCATTACATTGACCAGTCACATAAAGAGGTATGCTGATACAGATGACCAATTTTTTTTGAACAATTTGTTCATTTGGTGTTCAGAGATGAATGAATGAATTTTGGCTTGCACTGTTAAAGTGTTTGTATATTCTTTAAATAAGGCAGTGGGTGTGTGTGTGTGTGTGTGTGTGCACGCATGCATGCTTACCAGAGACAAGGCAGTCTGTGTTTGGTGTAACAGAGGTTCAGGGAGTAGGGACAAGTGGATACACTCAGGAATCTTTATTGTTCCTCCATCAAGGTCAGCAATGATAACATCCAACTGGTGAACACACATAGAATACGCACATGTCAAGTTGTGTGATTGCAGTTGGAGGGAGTACTGTGATGAGCAACACATATGCCTGATGAGGTTCAGCTGAAACCAGATAAGTGAACGTCTTGGGAAAGGGTGGATTAATAAATTTCCTTGGATGAAAACTTCCTGAAACCAAAGGGCTAGTGAGACTGGATGAAATCTATCCTGGTCAGTAGAAGGAATGCATTAACTCCTAATTCCTCAACAGTGCATCATCACTTTTACGGTATCAAAATGCATTGAGAAATTGTTAGTGATTCACAGGTATTCAGTTGCGCTCTGCAATTCATGGACTCTGTTCTACATGCAAGTGAGGGAGGTTTCTAAATGCCGGTCCTGCATCTGCACTCACCAGATCCTGGATTTCGCTCTGAAACATGGAGTGTACTCCAATGATGAAGGGGGTGGGTGAGCTCAGCACCTCTAGTAACCGTGAAGGCAGAATAGGGATGTATGGGTAACTGAGTAGATAAGAGGACATAATAGTGAGAAAACACAATATGTACAGAGAGATCACATTAAGTAAGCATTACATGGGGAATTGGCAACTTTAATGGTGCTGAGAGCCAAAAAAACTGCAGTGCACGGCCACTGCAGGGGGCTGAGTGATGTGTGTTTGAGTGTGCAATTATGAAATTCAGATATGAGTAAATCCATATGTTATAATAATCCTGCAGTAAAGATGGGCATGTCGCGTTCAGACAATGCTCATAAATGTGGTGACAAAAACATTTACAGGCTCTGGGAATTTGACATCATCTTCTGTAATACAGTGTACCTGTCACATAGACTACTACTGATGACCAAGATTATGCCTTATGTACCACTCTGCTAATACCAAATAGCATTTTAGAAATATGAAATATTCACTTTACTCATTTCAGTACAATGTGTGTCCGGTATCTGCTAAATTTTAGAATGATAGAAACATCCTCGTTGTACATCAGATTATACATACTTAGGTAAAGCAGTTTTAGGCAAATGTTTGATGATTTGCCAATTACGGTTACTGATAATTGGAAAGAACATACATAGAATACAGAAAAAACCTAGACCTTTTGGTTATGCTGTCATTACACAGCAGAAGCAAACTGGTGACACTGTGATGGATAGCTACAGAAGGAAATATTGGTGTTTGACTTTTCATGCCCTCATGTTGTGGTGGACAAGAAAACTGCTTTCCCACTAAAATCTAGTTAACAAGGTGGATAGGGATACATTCAGCAATTTGTGCTAAGGATGGGGATGTTTTCTCCCTTCTAACCACTCCATTGTGGTATCTGTGCCAAAAGGTGAAACCTTCTACTAAAATGAAATGGCACAATAAGGATTACGGGGGCTGGGTATCAATCACTTTATTAGATGGTCGAAGTAAAAGGGACTAACGTAAAGATGTCTATCCAGTAAAGATCGAGAGTGGCTAAATAGGATCATGTTAACAATCCATCATAGCTATTAGCAAGATATATATGTATGATGACTTAAAATTATTATCGAAGGGTGAACATATCCTGTAATGATATATAGCTATTCTACAGTGAATAAAATAACGACATTGTCCAAGGTGTTACGGGAAATCACAGGAGAATGAATCCATGTGTCCAAATCTGTCCAACCAACGGGGTCAAGCACATACCTGTATTTGAGGGGAAACATGAGGGCCTCCAGTGCACGACACGCCTCTCCAAGTCTCTGGTAGCTGGTGGAGTGGAACAAAACCTTGTGTTCTGTCAGAACCGCACAAAACAGACTTAGAACATTCTGGATTCCTGGAAGGAGAAACAACAGAAAATCCAATTAATGGGGTTGGAATGTGACTGCTACACTGGTCCAGAACCAGATATCAAAACCTTGATGTTTGTAGGGGATTTCAGACCACATAAAACATAATACATACATAATATACATAATATTTATCTGGGAGTGATATGCGTAGCCATAAGAGCCTCAAGATGTCGCTGCAATTCAATACTTACAATACACTATACTTATTTGGCAGTGATTTGTAGACTACACATTCAAATCCTAATATAAAAAGCCATAGTGCGGTTACCGGGTGGTTGGGTTTGTTTAGTCTGTGTATCAGTCTTATTTTGAAATTTGGTCTGCGTGTGGTAGATATAGTGGTGCATGACTCCCAAATTTCCGGAGTTGATTCCAAGTCCGATTCTAATTGTGGGAGCCAATGGAATCGTCTCTTTGAGTCCTACAGATGTGCACGCGGCTGTGTGCACGCGGCACCCAAAACACTGAGCAAAGGGAACTCTTTCATGAGGAAAAAGCCAATCCACGCAAATTAATAAATCTGTATAATGTTGCAAGAGCACTAATAATTTTGTACCAATTTACCTTAAAGGCATGAGTTGATCTTTTGATGCTCCATCTCCTTCATTCTAATCCATGCTCAGCTCAGTATAATCTTTTTTAAGTTTAAAAATAATTGCCACACTTTCTCCGTGAACTCTAGACTACATACGCAATGCCTGCTGTCTTTTGATTATGATCCCTTTCGATTCCCTCCTTTATGTTAAAGCAGCTGACAATTGGTCAAGTTTTAAGTATCTATTTCATACAGACAGACAAAAAAAATCAATGGTTGAAAAAGCAGAACCAACAGATACCAAGAGCTGGCTCTGCTCAGTTTCAATTCCCAGAGTCATTGGCTGAGAGCCAACCCTGACTCTTAGGGTCAAATCAACTCTTTCAGGGTCAACCCTCCACCACTAGTTAGAGGCAGTGCAGACACACGGCACATGGAAGCGGAAAACGATGCTTGCGCAGTAGGGAAAAATGTGGACTTGGACATGGAGTGGTCTATGTGTGAAACATTCTAAGTTGATTTGAAAAACAAAAACTTTTGAAACCAAAGCTTGTGTACCCCAAAGTCTACACACCTTTACACTTTTTTCGCATGTTGTTGTGTCACTAAATGATGTGAAAATGCAGTTTGTTTTTTTGTGTAAGATCTACACAAACTACTGAAATTACCTAAACACAAAATCAATCAGATGTATCAGTGATGAAAAGTTTAGAAATGCAATTAGCTGTTATCAGCCACTGTTGCCAAGAGCTGTGGACCTTTGAGCATATTACTTGCTTGGCTCACAATGATGAAAAAGATACAAAATAATTGTCCACAAGCAAATTGGGCAGTACACAATGAACACTGCATATGAACTTACGGAAAAACAGATCTCTGAAAAACAAAGGAAATTACATATCGTATAAATAATATTTCAAATACCGATGTGACAATCTGGAAGAATTCTAAGTTTACAGTTCCTGTTATTGTTTCCTATCAAGCAACTGACAGACCAATCCATCACACATTGGAGTGATAAAGAGAGAGGAACACTGGCAGACATATCCGCACCACTGGGGGCGCTGGGTCTTGATGTCTGAGTCGTGTTCTTCAGTGATAAACAGGAACAGGAAACTGAACATTAGCCTCAACAAAATCTTGTCTTGTAGGTAAACAGGCTAGTCAAACCATGTGATATTGAATGCTATTTCAAGTAGCAAATACTTCCTCGTTGGATCATGCTATGAAACGATGGTTTTGTAATCACACCTTGTGATATCTAGACCCAGTGTTTTTATTGTCCTTCAGGTGCTTACTTATCTTATGGAAACAGACAAAGGCAGCAAACAACAAACAGCAGGGCTGTTGATGGCTGGTGCTATCTTCCCCGGGGAATGCACTTCCTGCGGAGTGTGACATGTACAACACACATTCCTCTCTAGTGACTGGGATGACCTGTGCACACAGACTGATTTGTGGACCTGCCCCACGTCCCCCCCACTTATCAAGCCATATATGGACATAGGGATGACCTAATGAGTGGACACGATACACTAACCTGAAAAGGAGACGTACAATGTGGTCCGTCAACATACAGAGGAGTAATGATTAACTCTGTCATCAAGGTCTAACACTAGAGATATAGAGGTTTCATCATTTGTATCATACGCCACAATATGATACCATGAGAGCTTGACTCTCAATCAGAGAGTCCTCCTGCATACGTTTGTCCATGCTACACAATCAAAAACACTTATTATAAACCTAGCCAATCCACTAATCAAATTGGGTTAAGCACCCAGCCAAATATCCAATTGGACAACAATGAATAACATTATCTTGTGGAGCTGGCGTAAAGAGAGGCCAATGTGAAGGTCTTCTCTTCCTCTCTCTCCTTCCTGAGAGGCTATCATGGAGCTCTAACCTGAGACCGTCTGGCTATAAAACAGACCAATGCAGACGGCTCATCCAGGCTGTCTGACTTCAGCACAGCAATAAAAACTTCCACCTTCTACATAACTTTAATGACAACAGAACTACACAACTGACCTGAAACAAGAATGATGACATACTTTGAGTGCTTCTCCCAGACATATGTGGACTCTTATTTGCTTTGTGGGCTAGTGCTGATAACGTTACATTGGTTGAAAATAAAAACCTTGTGAAGACAGACACAGACCATGGTTGGGCATTATGTCAAGATGCAGGACATTTGTTTTGTTCTTGTGCGTCCAGATTGGCTACAAATGCATGACTTCCACATGAACCTGATCACGTGTATCGGTTAAGTAGCCCCCATGTGCAAATTTACCACTCTGTTCAAACAAACAGAGGAGAATGGCGTTAATGCTCTCAGGAAATGTAATCCATTCTGTTTTGATACGCATTCTTCTAATCAAATGAGGCTAAATGAGGGCCAATTTTTCCATTTTTCAAATTTGAGGTGAAGAACACTCAACTCACAGATGTATGTGGACAGTGAACTACGTAGATCAAGGCTAATTCTGTCTAGAAATATAATGAAACAATAGTTCCATTAATGATTTATCCCAAAGCCTAGTCTTGAGAAGGCCGGGTAAGACTTAAAGAGTAAGAGTGTAAATAAGAGGCATTGTGAATAAGACACATTGTATTTTTTACAAAGCACCTATTACCTAAACATGGCAATGTGAACCACCAAGTCGCATCAAATCTTCCTCATGTGCTCATTCTAGTCCAAAATTACAGAAACACTGATGGGACCACGCGAAACCATGTAAGCAGCCTCAGACATGTTTAGTGCAGAATTACTCCAAGTGCTCAACGGGTATTCAGATGTCAAACTGCTGTTTGTAAAGGTCCTACAGTAAAACACCCCCATGTGATCGGTGTAGCAAGTATAAGCCTTTTAAAAATGTAGGTTTTACTTAAAAATGTTTGATACGGATCAAGACTGAATAAATCTGAAATATGTCAAACAATTTAAGCTGCTTAATTAAATTAAACTAAGAAAATAAGGCCAGCAATATGACTGACACAAATGTTATCTTAAATCTTAGAGTGACAAATATCCACTGCATTATACTGTAGATACCAACCACACAAGCACTCCTGAAATGGCTTAAATCCAGAGCGGTGTGTGTACACGTGACAAACTGCAGCAGGAAGCTGTCATAATGATATTGTATACAGTAGTATCTATTTTACCAGTAAATAAACTACAGGACACGTAAACAGCCATCAAGCACTATAGTCATTAGTCACGTTCTGACTCATTAAGTCTCCAACTGACTCAGTGACTACAAGTTGTTCATTGTTGATTAACATGGCCCGTGGACCCACCCAGCTGCTGGAAGAGCAGGGCTACGCTCTTGCATGTTACAGGCAAGCTGTCGTTTAGAGGGGTCTGGATGAGCTGCCGATCTCCTGCTCCCAGGGAAAACAGCTTCTGTAAAGACAAACAACAGAGGCAAAGGTCAGGAAAGATAATATTTTGTTCATAAATCAGACAAAATGTCTACTGTCATCATGTACACAGGGCTGAGCAGCGCTGCAACCAACACTCATTCATACAGATGAGGGGACATGCTGTTCAGTGGTGAACAGACACTGCAGCTGCAGGACTGAATTAGCCATTTGGATGAGTCTGCCTGCCATAGAGGAAAGAAACCCTCAATTACATGTTCACCAAAATATAACTGGTGCAGCACACAGCTGCAGCAATCTCATAGGAGCCATTAAAAATATGTTAAAAAAATATTTCCATAGTGTACCTCCGGGCATCCAGTGGTGAGCTGAGTGGTGAGTCACTTGTGACATGTTAACACCAATTAACCAGGTCGAATTCCTTGTGCACCAGTTGTACTTGGTGAATTTAATTGATTTCTGATTCTGATTTAAGTGTGGGCGCTGACAGATGTTTGGTAGAGGCTTAGAGGATGTGGAGAATGAAAGTGCAGTCCTTGTAGTCCTTCAGTGGAGTCAAAATCAGAGGGAAATTAAGTCTTCAGCCATATCATTCCTGACACACCTTCATGCTTAACTGGGTGTTGTATTGAAAAATGAGCCTGTTTTGCTCCTGTTCAATCAGCAATGTCTTGTTGGGGGACAGGGAAATCAGTCAAAATGGGATCTGAATCAAGGGCCATATTCTTTGACATGCAGCCGCCAAACTGCACCTAACAAAATATATTCATTTTTTACATGAATGTTTCTAATGGGTGTTTTATGGGTGTTTTATGACATTTTATTTTAATCCTGCTGCTCTCTTTTACCCCACCCAAGCCAATCTGAGGTATTTTTGCTCCAAGTTAGAGAAGCACAAAACAAAAAATGAAAAATATGTATTAGAACTTCTGCCCGTGGCTGGACGACAATCTCTGGCACCATCTAAACGAGCAATTCCTGATCGACTGGACAGCAAACATAAATCATTTTTCTTAATAGCTCCCCAGAACCAAAACATTCCTTCAAGTCTCGCTAGAACGCAACCTACAGGGCCCTAAAACTACAGTGAGCCATCACATTCACAAATAATCACCACCTCACAGTTGCACACCAGTGACAATACAGCCCCTAGCCTGGGCTGGTTCCCCTGTGTCGAACAGGCCAGCAGGACCAGAGTGAGAGGTCAGCCAGACTGTGGTATTTTGGGAATGCTTTGTTTGCGTGAAGCCTTACCTGGGACCCGCCAGCAACAGGAACCAGGAATGTAAAGAGGTTGGCCACCAGACCCTCTAAAGGGAAACTCAGGCTGTCGATGTACACTGTGTAGATCAGACCCAAACACCCCTGGCATGGAAACACATGAAATACAACTTAGTTGGATATTACATTCAACACAGACACACAGGAGGTAACAACATGATTAGCCATCTATATTGCAGCTTCTACATCCAGGCTAAAAACCTTCACTGACAACACCACATCGTTTGATGGAACTGTGACAGCTTGTATATATTTATTTAAACTTTATGTAATCAGGTTGGTCCTGTTGACATCAACAGACTGAAAAAAACAAGTAAGTGCTCTCTACATTCACAAATCAATAACTTAATGTAAATAACTGGGGACAGGAGAGTATGGGATTGGCTGGATAGCCTTGCTAACTATATATATACAGTATATCGCCACTTCCCATCTAAAAAAATGTTCATCCATCCAGCCTCCTAAAGAATGTTCACTTACTTTACCATGATGAAAAATGAAAGTATTAAACATAAAGGAATACACAGATTGCTAATAATTTCTTTAATCAACATTGACCAATTGAGTATTCTGTGAAGAGAAGATTGGTAGCAGTTTTACGTGTTTGTTTAGTTTGCTGAACGCTTTAGCAAATGATGTGCACTTATCAGACAGTACGAGACCAGATTAGCATCATCTCAACAGTGCACCATAAGGCACTAAATAGTTAAACACACATGCCAATCTGCAATGGTAAGTTGATGGAAGAACTTATTTTCCAAAAACTGTAATCTTTTTGAACTAGATGGGAAAAGCATTTTTAATAAAGATTTAATCAGGTGTCATGTTACCCGGAATATTTCAGGATAATCCAGCCTGGAGACGAGGATGAGACTTTTTGGTGCAAAGACTTGAGCTGGCTGGATCAAGCCATCCTCCTCCCCCTCCTCATCATCATCTCCATCAGCCTCAATAGTCTTTGATCCCTGAAACATTAAAAGAAGTGATTTCAATGTAAGAGTTCAACAAAGTGTCACAGAGTAAAGACCTCAAACTGTACTGTGGAGCATGCAAGCCCCTTTGAGATCCTGGTTTAGCCTGGGAATATGATATATGTCAAATATGTCATCACATTTCCCACTACATGTGCATCCTTCAGGGAAGTGCTGTATACAGCTATGTTTCCATCCAACTAAACTTTTGAAGTTACAGAAAATAAGAATTAGGTGTGATTTCTTCAGATGGGATTGAATGAATGAACAGACATTGTGAATATAAACTGTAGCTACATCAGAAAATACACCCATGCTACTTTGATAAGTGATGTGCCTGCACAATAAACATGTGTTCTAATGGGGACAAGGGTGTCTAAATCCTAGATAAGAAATCCCACATGGTAGGAAGATAGCAAATCCCTTTCCCTTCTCTTAAAACCACAAAACAATACTGTTCGCAATACTGAGGAAAGTTTATCTACATTTAATAACCCTAATCTGACCATAATTCGGATACAAATGTGGTTTGATGTAAACCCATTTTATGACACACCATTTTCTTCATTCTGATGGGAACATGATAGAGTGGACCTCAAGGGTGACTGTTACTGCTACAAGAACACAGCCGGAGTGAAACCATAGAGTCATCCCATGAATACTTTTCCCCAAAGACGAGAAAGAGGACAGATTTGTCAAAGGTTAGGCTGTGAAACATCCCCTTTCCCAATCTGTTCCCATTCACCACAGATGCTCATCTCGTTAGAATTGTTGAGAACAAAAGAGATATTTTAAAATGACCATGGGGTTCATAAAATATCTTGCCTACAAAGAGAAAAGGATCATATGAGAGGATTTCCTTAATAGATATAGAATAGATGAGTTTTGTTTCCCTCCTCGCTTCACATACTAACAAAGGCCAAATGCAAATCATCAGTGACATTAATGTGACACAATATTTATGATGCTAAGAATTTCACAATGGACAGTGATTGTTTTGTTTAATGAGAAATTGCATCACTTCCAGCTAACTAAGCCATTAAGATTTTTGAATCCAGGAAGGTAAAAAAAATCAATTCCCTGCCTCATAAAGTGTGTTTGAGGCCACTTCTACCCTGAATTTGTTGGATGCTGCACAAATACATGCACACAAAAAAAGAAAAAATGTTAATAAACACCCTAATATTTGGCTAATCCATATTCTAATCATGTAATATTAGCCTATAATATTACAAAACTCTAAGAGTGACCTGGAAGAGCAAAAGTGCAACTTTTGCAACAAGGCATAATAACTGACCTATTTAAGAAAGGTGCATTGGAATACATTTGTGTGGGGCTGAACACAAGATAAAAGCTGAGCATACAACTAAGCCATTACTTACTGTAATCAGCAGAGGCCATGTAAAAGATAACGTTCATTATGAAGTGATTTTTACCAGGAGCAATTTGACTCAACATGCTATCCACGTCTCCCCAAAGTGCTTTATTAGGACAAGTACAGGCAAGGGTAAATATTCAACAGTCTCAATCTGGTTCTAATTGTCTCTATGGCGGATATATGAGACCCATCAGAATACTGAGATACCAACTTCTCTGTGCTCATTCCTAGCTAAAGCCCTTATCACAATCTGGTATATTTCTCCAGACAATGAAAACATGCCATAAGTGCTTCAGCATCTTGGGACCAAGGAGGATGGGATGGAAATATCCCATTCAGATGGAGATCCCATTTCACCATTATTCTTAGGATTTGGTTCAATTATCAGAGAAAATACATTCCTCTACCGCCTGTCTGGATTCTCTGGAATCCAACTGGGTAGATAAGAATGTCGGTTTAGAGGGTAAAGATCGCCAAAACACCCTCACGTTTCAAAAGATCTTTGGAGCCATACGCCGGATATAGGAATGTGTTTTTGTTTTGCAGGAAAATGATGTCTGAACCAGGCCAGATATAGCCTAATCTCATAATTAACAGCAGGGTGACAAAAAAGGTCCAAAAAAACATTCCATAACAGAAAGTTTACAGGTTTGATCCATCATGTGTTCTACTGAAGTGTCTTTAAGAAAGACACAAACACCTCACTCATTGTTGCTGTAGATAAGAGCATCACCTAAATACCTAAAATGAAAAAAACACAACCACACTACTGTGTATTTGAAAACCTGACACAAATCACATCCTGATGGTGAGGTATTCATGTCTTTTGGTCAAAACAATGCTGAATGTTAATTTAATCCGAAAGAAAGCAATATAGTTTTGATCTTATGATCCCACATTTCCAGACTAGACTATAGCTCATTATAGTTGTCATTATTTCATATATTATAGAAGAATACAATCAATCAAACAATACAAGCAATCAAATACAAATAAAGAATGTGCACTAAAAATATGATATACTTTGTTATCTAACAAAACTTGCAAAAATATGTGAACTCCTTCAATCAACAACTTGTCTCAACTCCTTTAGCAGCAATGACTTGGGAGTCTCCTATAGCCGCTGATCAGTCTCTGGTATCTTCCTTGAGGGATTTTCTCCCACTCCTCCTTACAGAACTCGGCCAACTCAGTGACGTTGGAGGGCGGCTCTCACAAACAGCCGCTTTAGGTCCTGCTACAGCATCTCGTCTTTAATTTAGGAATTTTTGACTTGGCCAATCCAGAACACTAAACTTCTTCATTTTTTGTTAGATTTGCTTGAATGCTTATTCATCATCTTGTTGAACGGCCACGTTCAGCCCAGCTTTAGCTCTCTGATGACTGATGGCCTGACATTATGTTCAAGAGTTCTCTGGTTTCCCTCAGAATTCATGGCTCCCTTGATGATGTCGACACATCCAGGCCCAGAGGGAGACTGGGCAGTTTTGGGTTGTCATCAACAGTTGAATTTGGACTCATCTGTCCAGAGAACAGACTTCCAGAAATCTTCAGGTTTGTCCAGGTGGTCTCTGGCAAACTTAAAATGGAGAGCTTTGTTCTTGTTAGACAGTTGAGGCTTCATCCTGGCTACCCTATTCGGTGTTACACTCAAAAAATGGCATGTATTTCACAGGTACAGCATGTCATGCCACACTTTCTGTGACCTTTGTGTTTGTTATGAGCACTTGTGGTACATTTCTTATGTTTTTCTATTGGTAATTGAAGTCATGTGACTCTATACAGACGACATCCTGTATAGAGTGTAGTGGAAGAAAAAAGTAGTGGAAGAAAAAAGCTCTAAATAAAATGTCACACTTTGAGATTATTCTTTTTTTGCCAACTCACAATCTTGTTGTTATTTTTGGGTTGGGTGGTGTTAATATTTTTCTTGAGGCTCTTGCTGATATTTTAGATTGATATCCACTTCTAGGCAGAGTCGCTGCGCTGCTCTCCATTTGTATATTATTTGTCTCAGTGTGGACTGATGGAGCCCAGATCTTTATAACCTTCCCCAGACTGATGCACACTCACTACTCTCTTCCTGAGGTCCTCTGTAGTCTCCTTAGATTGCAGCATAATGTTTTTCTTTCACCTGCATGGGTAACCCTAAACTGACCAGGTTTATGGTAGTGCCACACAAACTCCTCCCCAAAGATCTGACCTGGTTGGTTGATTACTTACCCACCTGATTCTACTTACTTGATTTATTTAATTTCCTTTCATATGAAATTGGTAAATATATATCCTTCATTTCAGTTAAGAGAGGCTAATTTTGATTAAATAAGGATTACATGGTAAAAACTCAAAATGTCTTTAATTGCACAAGGATTTCACACACTTTCAAGCATGTCTGTATATTTAAGAGGCCTATGAAGAAATACACAAGATGATTAAAACAAAAATTTTTTTTTTTACCACACATTAGTGTTCATACAGTATTCTCTGTGCAGGTGCCGCTAAATCATTCCTGGTAATATACCTGGACATGAGCACAATCAAATTAATTCAACAACTGTACTAAGCTTCTCAGTTAGCTCCCTTCCCTGTAGCATGAATTTGGGACCTTGAACCTAAAATAACACATGAATGCTAGTGTATGTGTTGAACACACCGATGATGTGAAAAACATGTTTCTTCTTGTTTTATTACATATATGTTGACTTCATGTCGCTCCCAGTATGTACATGTACACAATGTAAGTACACAATCTATGCCTACGTCATCTTCTTGGCCCCCACTACTATCCAAGTTGCCAGTCCCTGCATTGCAGTGTACAATGATACCAATACTGGTCTGGGAACAGCTTTGGAATACAATCAAAAACAGAGCGAGGCGGGCCAGGATGATTGAGAGGAGTGAGGTGACCCGCCATAGCGCAGAGGCACATTAAGCCCCATAATCAAGACTAAATCCCTTATTAATGTCCATGGTGACACAACTCCCTTTCCCTCCATCCTTCACTGGGCAGTATGTGAGGAGAACAGAAAATAGACCAAGCAGGATTAAGGTTTCAGTACAGAGTGAGGACGATCCACTGGCCTGCAGTCCTCAAAGGGGGTATAAACAGCTGAGGGACATTACCCAACAGAGACGAGAAGAGATGAGAATTAGTCAGACAGCAGGCTCTGTGGTGTACCCTTCCTGTTCAGGCCAAAGAGACCCCATAAGAGTTAACAAGTGGGCTATTGTTGGTTATTCACCCTTTGATGTGGCAGTTTAGCCTAAATCTTTCTTCTCTGTACGCTTTTGAACCATCATGGAAAAATCTGCAACATTGTGCATCGTGGCAAGCAGAGGAATGTTTGTGTAATTGGTCTGATTCACACAACAATCTGAAATAGTAAGTAATTAAGAAAAGATGCATTACTATAATATTGAGTCTCAACATTCCATCAAACTGATTCATCCTCTTCCTGAAAAGAGACCTATCAGGAATTCAATTCACGAATTCCTACCACGTAAAAGGATGTGAAATCACAGAGCGCCAGGGCACAGGAGTCATCTGAGGCCACTCACTGAAGCAGGCAAACACAGTGAAACAATTAGCTTGGTATTCTGGGGAATTTTGGCAGTGAGAAACCCTGACAAGATCATTCATACGTCTACAAAGGATCCCTTCCAAACAATTATCTTGTAATCAATAATTTATGTGGATTTTGAACATTTTGAACATTTGTGTAAAAACAACTAATCTCTGATCAAAACACAATCATGTGTGCATGAGTAGATCTAATAGCTAAGGC
>CABFOQ010021611.1:104840-121009 GCA_900660455.1 Gephyroberyx darwinii | reverse complement strand
TCACTTTATTAGACTGGATCCAAAAATTATTTTGTTTATTTCTACCAAAGCCTCAAGTTCTGGAACACATCAGGCACGTGACGGCCATTGCTAATGGTAAAACAATGTGCCACAGAACATGACAAAAACAAAACAATAAGCAAACAATGGAAAACGGAAATTAAAAACCATCCCACTGCCCAACCAAGATATCCCCACTGGCTTCTCAAGAATCACGAGAAAGCACAAAATGAGAGCAAGGCTGGATGTGATCTGGTGCTTATCATGATGCTTGCATGGTGCTTTCCTCGTGACCTCTTAAGATGCTACATGCTATCACTGCCTTTGTCTCATGATATAAGGAGCACTATAAAGTGTTAAAGCACTTTATTTCCATTGTGGTCCTCAAGGGAAGACAAAGTAACAAACCAAAGTTAAGACCATCAAGTAAATGACCAAGAAAGGTAACACATCACGTGTGTCCTAATGTGTTTGATAAAAGCCACTGTGCACTGCTAAGACAGTTGTTAATGATGGTGATGACAAGTTTGAGAACCAATTAATGAAATAAGCAAATAAGCAAAAATAAGCAAAAAAAAAGTAGCCTGTCGGTCACAATGACGTGCAGTGAAAAGATTCCATCAAACCAAATGAAAATAAAATGAAATTTTTCTGGTCACAGATTACACCACATAATGTTTAGATAAGGGCGGCTTAGTGGCTCAGTGGTTAGCACCGCTGGCTCACAGCAAGAAGGACCCGGGCCTTTCAGAGTTTACACGTTCTCCCTGTGTCCACATGGGTTTCCTCCAGGGGCTCCGTTTCCAAAGTCTAGTCTAGTCTAGCTTGTGTGTGTGTGTGTGTGTGTGTGTGTGTGTGTGTGTGACCAGCTTACCTGCAGATTGACCTCAGCCTCGTAGAAAGTGAGGCATGAGCAGTAGTGTCTGTCTGAATCAATATCTGTCAGCACAACAGTGAAGAAGGTGGGTGCCTTCCTCTCCCTGGACAGCCTCCAACCTCCAGGCTGGCAGAACTGCAAACAAACAAACAAACAAACAAACATACTGTCAAGTCAGAGTAGCATACAAAACAATCCACACAGTACAGCAAAATACACAGTTTTATGGTAACTGAGCCAAACAGGACCAAATGCAGCTGCTGCTCCCAAACAAACAGTGTACAGATCAGTGTGTATTAACTTCAGAGTTGTGTAAGTTATTTTTGGTGCTTTTGTCGTTGATTTGATATTCTTAAGAACTAGGGGTCTTGAGGTCCCCTTGACACCTTATGCCCCATTCAACCCTTAAGTGAAAGCCACTGTGGAGAGCGCAGGCAGGATGTCCTGTTTCAGTCTGAGTGCAGCTACTGCATCCGCTCATCAGAGCGGGAAATGGCACATATTTCTTTTCCTTGAAAGGCATCAGCTACGGTGCCAGGTTATACTCTGAGCTCATTAAAGTCACAATGAAATGAAAAATTACTTTTTCAAACCTGTCAGCTAATTTTATAGCATATTATACACCTATTATACATAAATACCAAAGAATTTACATTTTTAAAAATGTCTTGTATTTTTTATATCAAAATCCAATTACTTTTTACTTCCTGGAAAACAGCATACTTTAGTGGTTACTACATGCTGTACCAGTAAGGAAAAAGTCCAACAAGATCATCACAGATTTTTTAACAATCCCACGCCTCTCAAGTAAATCTGCCTTCCTCGTCCTAACGGATATCCCATTACTTTACACCATCAGACCGCTTTGAATGATCCTTCCCTGCGTCATGTCACCCCAATGGCCTGTTTCAACTGGAAATACGTCAAATTAAGAAAGCAAGATGCTCTCAAAATGCTGTTTCATTGTGAATTTAAGTTTGATCATAAAAGGGAACATCTACACCAATGAGAATGATGGAAAAATTGACCCAGGAATTAAGAAAATTAAATGAACATAAGTCAAGTCAAGCTCTTCCAGAATCGCCGTCAAGTTCTAAATTTCTTATTTCTTAACACTCTTTATTGAGGCTTCATGAAGCAAACAAATCAAACACATTGTTTGTGCATTGTGGGCACTGAAAATCTGAAAACAATTAACTCAATAAAAAAAAGAGCACCACATTTCAATCAGGTTTTCAAGCAACAGTGGGAGTCATAACCAATCCTCACACAAAACATCTGATGACAGTTTCTACCTATAAACTGCTTTTGCTGACGTGGTGTTCAGCAAGACAGATAATGAATTGATATTAAATGAAATGTTGGCATAAAAACTATAAAGTCTGCTGTCTACAACCCAATAATAAAACCAGCTACTGTAAAACTGATTTATGAAGCAGAACCAAAAAGCATGTTATTCATACGGCAGAAAAATGTGGGGTAGGAGGGTGAGGGTAAAGAGGTAGGAAGTTATTTTGAGAGGGAAACTGAGAAAAGCAGAGAGTGAAGTGAAGAGAGCAGAGGGCCAACCACGGTCTAAAAGAGTTGAGTGTTTGTGTCTAGCCTCCCAGTGTTTTTGCTGGAGGCCTAACAGGTCTGGCTCTGAAACGATGTTTAGACTTCTCCTAAGGGGTTATACAGGGGATCACTAGACACATGGAAGAAGAGGGGAGAGATTGGGGTAGAAACAAGTGAAGGACAAATGGATATGTAGATGGATGGATGTACAGCAAAAGACAAATACAATGCAGGTAGCACCCCTGGGATGGCAAGAGAAAGAGAGAGGGGAAGACAAGGAAATTAGAGAGGAAGAATGATTGCAAGAAAGTGGTGTGTGTGTGTGTGTGTGAGTGTGTGTGAGAGAGAGAGAGAAAGACAGAGAGAGGAAGGGAGAGAGGAAAAGGCTTGATCAACCTGGAAGTTTGAACCAGGATGCCACCGTCCTCCAGAAGATACAATAGATTGCAGGAAATCTGTTAAACCTGCATTGTGGTGAGATGTGTGTGTACGTGTGGGGGAGAGGGGGGGTTGTTACTGTGAACCCATCCTAAAATATTCCAACTATGTCATTCATTATTGTCGCTAAAGAGATAAACACCTTTAGGACTGCATACCTCAGAAGATCACAGGAGATATAAAATCCTGTGTGTGTATGTGTGAGAGAAGTGAGTGACTGTGAGTGAGTATGATATACAGAGAGACAACATATGGAGAAGGGCTGCCGGCTGAAATGTCTACCAGTAGGTCTGCAGAGAGACTCTTACGAGCTGGAGCAGGTTCAAAGACACTTTTTGTAAACTGTTCTTTAGACTACTATCATCATTGTAGATAATACTCACGTGGCTGTCTGACAAGTGTGTTATGAAGGGTTTTCTCCCTGACAGACCAAGACAGAACACCGGGTATTCGCCTGTCACTCTGTGTTTCCATGCCAACAGTTGAGCATTATTCTGTATATTTCAATACACTGAATACGACAGAAGTCCATTTATCTTGCCCCACTACAGTTTTGATTAAACCAGGTGGCACATGACAATATTATTGACAATATTTTTGGATATTGGATGATGACTTTAATCTGGATATGCTTCTCAATCGAGTTTGAATGTTTACAACAATTGAGCATGCATCTGACACAATGGTGTTCACACATGTTTTTTGCTTGTTAACAAATTATTTTTGCCAAGCTGAAAACTTGACATGCAGGAAAGTGACAACAAAGTAGCACGATAGCTGCATGATTACGGGAAAGCACTGCTTTCTGCAAGGAATGTTTATCATGTTGAATTTAACTATACACAACACCATGTAAACAGAAATAATATGATTGTGCTAATCATTTAAAAATACAACTGTCTCATTTGGAATGAGGTCAAGAACCAGAATGCAGTGTGCATGTAAACACACAGCCACTCTGAGGTTGGTCCTGCTATGTTAGGCAGAATGGATTAAGATGTGATGGAGGGGTCAAGAGGGGTCAAGAGGGTGGAAAAAATTGACAAAGATTTGAGACCTAAGATTAGGAAAAGGAATAACAACAGACAGGAGATAAAATAAAATGTGAGTATAAATAATTAAATGTGGGACGAAATGTATTTATTTATCAAATTACTTAATAGTATATTTATTGCAATGACGCTACGTGCGGCATGAAATAAGGTTTGAAATTAAAACTGCCACTTTGACCCATCAAAGTCAGGAGGGCAGGCTCTAGCAAGTACTGTTTTTTGATTGGTGCATCGATTTGATTCAGATTAAATAAATGATTAAATAACTAAATCATTTGATAAATAAATACATATATATTACGTGTCCCAATTAATTATTTATGGTCACATTTCATTTTATTATCATTTATTTATTGTCACATTGCACAATATATTTAATTATTTATAGATATATTTATTTATTCAATTTAATCTGAAATATTCCTCCATAATGCTGCACTCTGTGCCAGAAACCAGTGAGTGACTTGGTCAGAAGTCCAGGTAGCAGCACTGTTTAAATACTAGAGGCAGCAGTGACTGACAGCACTGGATACCAGCTGCATGTTTAACTGTACCATGGAAGAGAAGTGCACAACAGGTGTAAGGGTTCACACAGATACCATGGTCTACGTACAGTACGTACACACAAACACACAAACACACACACACACACACACACACACACACACAAACACACAAACACACAAACACACACACACTTGAGAGAAAGGGCAGTCCCTGTTCTCAATTTAGACTCCAGTCAAGTGACAAAGGAACTCTGCAACACACGGGGTATACTGATGTCACAGCCGAGTGAATATGAGAGCTCCCGTAAAATACTGCTGCCCTGCAGCCTAAGCTCACCACATCGCATCATGTGCTATTGGGTGGCATGATTGACCCATGCCCAACCTGAATATTCACCCTTTCAGCTAGTGACACAGGATCTGCAGCCTGACCTGCTAAGAATCGAGCCTTTGCTTTATCAGGTCAAGGCTTATACTTATACTGTGACAGTGCACTAATACCTCGTCAGGCCAGGCCAGGCCAGACCAGGCCAGGCCAGGCCAGCTATACTTAGGGCACTAGCAATTATGCAGTATGATTGAGGACAGACCGCCAGAGGGGCGAACAGACAAACAGACAGATGGACGCACATACACACAAAGACATGTTATCTTTAAAGTAGGCCTTGTCTGATATGAGACAGCTGAAGCATAACAGGGAATAGGTCTACTGTGTATTTATTATAAGCCAGACATCTGACAATTCAGTTTTGTATTTCCAAATTTTGTATTTCCTTGGGGAAATACAAATATTCCTATTTTTTCTGAAAACCTTGAAAAACATCCCTGTTACAAGGCTCAAATCAGAGTACAACAAACACAAGCTCCAAAGTATTTCCATCTTCCTCTCTACAGCAATAAAATGTGCATAAGCCTAGGTGTCTCCTCTTATCTGAGCACCATCAAAAGTGATGCAAGACCTAAACTGAATGAGAGAAAAAGAAATAAAGGGGACAAGCTGATGGGAAACACTTTCCACACCCTGCTGACTGGAATGTACAACATTATGTTGCATGGACTGGCTCCAACAGAAAGGTCTCTTGTTTTTTTCACAAACTCAAATTCCTAGATTAAGCAAGCTGGCAGACAATCTAGGGTGATTTAAGATACTAAAAGTGTTACCGAAAGAAAAAGATGTGTTAGATGAAAAAACTGAAAACATGCCTGTAAACATCCAGGCCTCCAGACAATACAATACTAGTGAATTGCAGACGGAGCCTGTACGTGAAGTGATTGCGCGGACAATGTGGTCAGGAAAAGCACAGCAACAGATGTGTGTTACGCTGTGTATTCCCGTCATCCTCTTTCCTCTGCCTTGTTCTTCCCCCTTGCACTTGGAGGAGCTGGATGTCAGCAAGACAACACAATGACGGAAAGTGGAGTGTGAGGTGGGCTGCCGAGGGACTGGCCCGGGGTGAGGAGGTCAAATGGCGTGCTGCCTGGCCAGCATTCCTGCTTTATCAGGTCTGGAAGATGAGCAGTGAGGGAAGGCTATTCCAGCCTCTTAGGCCAGGGCCACAAACAGATGCAGGCAAGGAAGCCTTGAGTTGATGCTGTATTCATAGCAAGCAAAGGAGGAAGCAAGGACAGAAGGTGCACAAACATGCACATGTCGTCCCCCCACCCCCACACACACACACACTTCCTGAGAATGTTCTCAAGGTCAGCATGATACCAACAAGAAAACAAAACTCAATGGCTCTGTCAATATACATAACATAACAACACTGTTATCCAAATGCTGTTTAAGATGGAAAATGTGGTCAGAGTGAGCCAAGTTCCAGCTTTACTCCATCACAAAGTAGAGCACTGCATCGAGGTGGCATCTCCCCTTGACTTCCATTCCCCCTCTCCGATTCCCCACTGTCACCAACACTCCTGGTTTTCCTAGCTGATCTGTTATGCAATAGCAGGCACATATGGTTCATTTTAGAGCTAGATATTTTTAGATGGTCATGACGGACCACAATTATTCAACAGATAGTCTAGTCAGACGGGGTGGCGGGGGTTGGGGAGGGGAGTCATCTAGCAAAAAATTGCAAACTGTACTATCTAGAAATTGTCACGCTCTATAACTGCCATGTGTGTAGGAAACCTAACACCGGAAAGAAATTGTTGCAAAGTGTATGTTATTGTGCTAACGTGACGTGTCATTTATTTTAGCTACGCATAGTCCTGCAAGAAGCTCATACAGATAACTCTGGCGAACTTCATCCACACAATCCCCTGGGAAGATTTCTTCACTTCAGGGTGAATTCTTGCGTTTATTTTAAAACACAAGATAAATTAAGAACATACGGCCAGATCACCACATGCAACTTGAAAACTGAAATGCACGAAAAGGCTTGTAAAACGGACCCTTTTGAGAATTAGACATCAATCTACTGTCAAATTCATTGATTCTGCCCCACAACCTTACTCAAAACTCAAATTCAACCTGAGGCATTTGTATGGTGTCATGAGGGTCCCAGACATTGAGAACACTGAATACTGGCAACCGTATATGGACTTTATTATTTTGGTTTTGTCAAAAGTAGGTTAACAAACACTAAGTCGTCCAAGCATAGGGAATGGGATCACAGTTCAGAGAAAAAACTGTTTCGACATATAGTCGAGGGTTCAGAAATTACCTTTCAGAATCCAAGGAAACTCCATGGATTTTCCTGGCACTGCTAAATACCAGATTTAAGTGGTGAAATCCACATCACTATCATTTGAACAGCGGATTAACAAGCATATTACAGTAATTGATGTCAATGCTCTGGCAAAATGTGCCAAAACCTAAAGCGAAGAATACTTTATTGAGCAACTCTATGAGAAGATTCTTACAGAGTCTTAGCAAGTAGAAACAATGGCTTTTGATAAGGAAGGCCACGGGCTTTCATGTACAAGCATGCCTGCCCATTTCACCATGTTAATCATAGCCTAACCGTTGGTCAGTATACTGTACTTTTAGAAAAGATCAAAGTTCATGTAATAATCTCATAGTTTCAAGGTTCACATAAAGTGTTATATTAAACAAAATCTGGCTGGACTGTGAGCCATTGTTACTTTGGTAAACCATTATTGATTTAGCTGAGCTATGGGTGGGTAAGTGACAATGACTAGCGAGTACAGCACATCCACTACCAAGTTTTCATCTTTTATCAAAAATGAATACACATTTTTTACTCAGTTGATACTTCTTAGTCAAGAATACATTATTTAGAAATGATACAAATCAAGTTTTTAGATCTTTGACAAATGCTGGTATGAAAGTGAAATATATCTTGTTCACACACCATTTGGTAAGGTTTTCTCAAATTGTTGTCACACAATATATTTCATTCAAATATTAACACATGTATGCTCCTAATACACAGTGTGAATTGTTTGGGTCTTTTAACAACTAATACCAGGTACTGATTAAATTATATTATATATATTATTATCATCTTGTAATATGGAAACATATAGGGTGTACGTGGTCCTGCAAAATGGCCGAAGATTCCTTGGCCTTTATACGACCATACAGAGCAATCGTTGGACCAAATGACTCCCACGCGCTACCATTACAGACCCACCACCATCCTAACAGCTGTCAATAGACATTGTGGGTTGAAGGCATTCAAGGCATCCTTTGGCTTTCTCCAAACATAAACCCCTCTGGGTGTAGGAAAAAGGGTGAAATCTGACCCATCAGATGATATATTTTTTCCCATTGCTCCCATTGAGGTTTAGTGCTTATTATAACAGGTTATACGTATTTGTGCGTAGAAGAATACAAGCAGTTCTCTGTGTCACATAGATTTGAGGCCATAGATTTGTGGTTTTTAGCCACTATACTGTTAAGCTTCTGTGAGCTTCAACTTGCGACCACTGTTCCTCTTTGCAGATGCGTTTTTTTCCTTCATTTTTGGCATATATTGTCATGACTTTCAAGATTGTTCTCCTTGCTTATTAGGTATTGCAATTCTTTGGAGCTTTGGTGACTGTCAGACCTCTTTTAAAACTGGTAAAGCTAACTACATAATTCACCATTCAATTGACTATCATTTGCTTGTGTAGCTGCCTTTGCAAGTATGATTTAGCTGCTTCAAAGTTTTCATGCGGTGTTGCTACAGATGGATTTCTTTTACTTCTAACAATTGAGGGTGGGTAAACATGGCTGTTTCTTACTTAATCTGTAAAACAAATGCAAAAATAACAAAACAGACTTCTGAGTGCACTGAGGGATGAATGAAAGAGCAGGGTAAACAGCTTTGTCCTAGGGTTGTAGATCAGTACAATGGCTGTGCTGCGTCAGACTGCTGAGCCCCGGCCTTTAGAGTGCAGCGAGATAATGGCTGATAATGACCTGGCCCTGGGACAGGTGCTTCCTCCAGCGCCTTGTGGGGGCCCTGGCCAAGTTACTTACCATCAGGCACTGTGATCAACCTCCATCCAGCCGTTACAACCACAACCTTTTGTTTTAATTTTGAATCATTAACACAAGAGAAGAGTAAAATCAATATGTACAGTAGGTGTGTGCTGTGAATATACTGTATGTGTATGTGAACCCAGCATGGCCTAATGTGTTGCTCTGTGTATCACACAGGAGGATGCATATCACAGAGAGAGAGAGAGAGAGAGAGCGCTCCAGTCACATGTGCAACAGTCTTGTTAGCTTTGTTAGCACTAACAACTGCATTTAGCTTGCTGCATGGAGTGACCTTAAGAATAGTTGAAGACTGAGCCGTGATAGTAGAGTGGCGTTCGACTAGAAATACACTGAATTCTCTCCACACACATTTGAACCCTGCACATAGCACTGTCATCAAATAGTGGCCTGATACTAAATTCCTCTGAACAGCAGGTGGCCCAGTGGTTACAGTGACCTATCACGGGCAAAGTCACAAGTTCGACCATAAGTCCTGTCCAAGTGTCCTAGAATAAGTCACTATACTCATTCCTGCTCACCAACTCTAGATAAGGTAAAGTCAGTCTTAAATATTTATTATTTAAATAGAATTTCTTTAAATGTAAACGAATGAGAGCTGTATCACTGCATCCAGTTATTATACTGGATCTGGCTGGATATAACTGAGCCCAAGCCAAAGCCAGTCTCTCCTCTCCAGCCCAAACTCAGCAGGCTTAGCATATAGCAGCAGTGACTGCCTCTCTATTGTGCCAGCACCAAAGGCAACCTGTACTATGAAACTGACAAGATGAGAATGCCTGACATTGGACACATAGTTCTGCATACATCCATACTTTCATCCAGTTGCAAAATCTATGGAATATTTTCATGGCATGGGGGACTTTTGAGTTTTTAAGCTAAATTTATTGGTGTCAAAAGTCCTCGCCCAGTCACCTCCGGGACAGTGAGATTGTGAATTATAGGTAGTCCGTGTCAACGAGAGCAGACCAGACATTCCTAAGACATCATTTGGTACAGGTAGGAATCCAAGTTATGTCTATTGGCCCTCGTATGAGCAGCAGTCAGCACATTTCCACTCGTAACAGCGGCACTCACCAGTAGCCAGGTAGAGAAAGATGTCTGGGAGCTGCCAGCTGTTTAGAAGCGAGGGAGGGAATACACGGGATACTAAGGGGTATTCTGAAACTTCACTGTTGGGCCTGCTCTCCTTCTGGCTACTGGCGCCGGTCCACCACTGGATGTTTTTGTCCAGCTCCCGGCTGGGCAGATAAGTGGTCACTGGTCACTGTTGTTGTGTTTTGTTTGGATCCCTTTGTGTTGGACTGAAGCTCTTCTGAATCACTTTCTGTTTTATAACTCACATACATGGATCCGCCAGGAAATAGAAACCTTGTTGTGTGTGTGTGTGTTTACATGTGTGAGAGAGAGCAAGAGATAGCAGAAAGCATTACTGCAATACTAAGACACAAAACATATATTAGACTAACAATAGACTGCTAAAACTGAAAGCTTCTGCTATATTTCACATTTAAAAAGAGAGCTCTCCTGTTAACACCATGTCATCCTGTGTACTCCCATTTCCTGGTGAGCTCACAGTGCTTTTCAGCATGGAAAGTCCTGCTTGCCTGACAACTCCAGCTTTGTTTCCTGATGTGTTTAGCTTCATTGGCAAATGAAGCATTGATTACTCATGTGTGGATCTTCCTGACAAACACATGATCCTATTCTCCCCCCCCTGGCTGCGGCGGCATCCTGCTATCTGGAATGCACTGTTTAGCTTTTCTCTCATAGTTTTACAAACATCATAAGAACGACGTGCAGCACGACATGTCACGCGTTGGTCACTCCAGTCACTCTATCAAGTGCTACAATTAGGCTACATTCTTTCCTCAGCCTGTGGCTTGGCAAGGAGCCCGAAACCTGACTATCCAAGTCTGTTGATAATGAACAATACATATAAGCTTTGTCATGAATTGCTGATCCAACCTGCTGAGAGAACAAGGCCAGATGACACATTCCTTGCAGCAACAAGGGTGATTATTTTCTCCACTGAACTGGTTCAAGGCCATACTGGAGTCAGATCCAATCATGCTTTTTATGAAAGTAGAAAAACTACACAAGGGAAGTTAACTGAAAATAGGCCCTGTTCAAATTTCTTTCCGATTTGTCCTTGTCCTCATAGAAGCCCCAACCGTCAAATCAACTACCCACAGTTTTCAAATTACACATTTTCGGAACAACTCCAGCATCCTTCCCGGAAGTACAAGCCACGTTCTCATTACAGCGGGGATTTGGGGAACAGGGGGGAGTTCGAAAAGCCAAAGTTCCAGACAAGAGAAATGACACAAATGTTTACAGTCTGGTCAAGTCAGGTCAAATTCCTTCATCAGAGGAAGTTGGGCCCCAAGGAGGTATTTTTTTTAAAAATTTCATGTGTTCACATTTCTGTCAAAATAAAACAAGTGGGGAGTGGGGTGGGTATCCACAGACACTGTATATCTGAGTCTGTTGAGTGATGCGGTTAGCTTTTTGGGGGAAACAATTCTAGTATATTCAATTTTATATATTTTGCACCTCAGATTGTAATGAATGAATGAATGAATGATAAAAGCTCACAAATTTCCAAATTCTCTTAGTCTGTGTTATAAAGTCTAGCCTTGGCCTAGCCTACTGTAACAATATTGTGCCACTTACTACTAACTGACTGTTTTGCAATTAGATTGTAATACACCTGAGTCTATATGGCGCTCTGTGAAAACATCATTATATGGTCAATTTGGCAGAGTTGTCACCAAGGTCTTAATTTTGCACGAGAAATTACTATTGCTAGGCTATAACTCTCTCTCTCTCTATATATATGCACACAAGCACACACTGAAACAAACACAGATAAAACACCTCTGACAGTGCTGCTAATGGCTCCCGCAGAAGCAGTAAAAATTGCAAAATTTAGCTATTAAAAATCCAACAGGCCACCACAATATGAAAAAAACACATGCAGTCTTGAAGTATTTTTTTTTCATATACAGAAAAATATGTGGAACAGATGATCAAATTGTGTGTGTGCGTGACTAGTCATAGTATACCCAGATCATCGCCCCTGAAGTTGCTGGGATCTCTCTAATAATGATGAACTTTCAAATAGGGCATCTATTGATATAAAGCCTGTAGCGTTGTCATCAAGCTGCAATATAACCTGCATACAGAAATAGGGCAAAAGGCATCAGGCGTTTGTTTTGCCAGTGTGTTACTGTACCTGCCTAATATCCCATACCTATACTATGCTATACTATACCACAATCATTAAAATGATTGGGGGTAAAACTTATTTTCAGTATTTCAACAAATTGTAACCATTTCCAATGTAACCAATTGTACTTTCTGTGCAACTGGAGTTTCATTCACAATTATGGCTACCAGGTACATGTCTGAGTAAGCAGCAGGATAAACAAGCAAATGACTGGCATTGGTATGCAGGTCAGAGAAACAGCTCTGCTTGTCTAGCTGACTGAGTGGAACAGAAAGCCCACATGGGATACTGTCTGTTGCGCTGGGCCAGTACAGGATTGCTATTGTTCAGTGCTGCAGCATCTCGCCCACAGTCACAACTACACAGGACTATAGAGAAGTTGAAATTCAAGGCTGAAATTTCCACTGTTTTCACTGTCAAACTCCTCAGCCCATATGATACAAGCCGTTAGAGGTGAGGCCAGGTCAGCTTCAAACTATGAAAACAAACTTGCGTCAGAAATGCGTCAAAGAAGGACAAGGTATGACGAATACAAGGTGTCATAAAGGTCTTTGAATCGGCAAATACTTTGATGCCACTTGAACTCCTACATTTAAATGGCTGAGAAAGGTCACGTTTATTTTGGAAAGTTTTTAACTTATCACACGGATGGGCTTGACCACTGCTCTCGGAAGGGAACAGGATCATCCACAATGCAGTTAGCAAGTATGCAGCAATGTGTCATTACAATGGGTTTCACCACTATACTGTAACTACAAGTGTTCGAATGCCAACGTGAAGTCGCACAGGGATCAATACCATTTTCCTCCTAAAAAATACTTTTAAAAAGTCAATAAATTATGTTGTTGACATGACATATATTGACACCATAACATCTAAGATTGTCAACCACATGATGCAGTGCCCAACCTTGTCCAACCTGGCTGGTATCAGTACCAAAGACTAGATTCTCCCATATTTCTAAGAATGCATTCATATGTGCATTAAGACCATCAGTTTTATTAACAACGTTAAAAGAAAATAGACAAATAATAGCATAATACTAAAGAAATACCAACTCACATAATAGATAGATAATAGAAAATCAAAGTGAACTGACTGGACAACTTAAACATGAGTTCCTGAGATTATTTTTGGTGAAACATCTCAGAACTGAATGTTTTTCCCCATAAATATCTGACCTGTATAATCATACGTTGTTTATAAATTCTTGCTCGTTTGTCGGCTGGTGATAGAAATAACAAAATAAATAAAACAATAAAAACAACAATATCACCAATTCAAACACAATATAGGTGATCCAAATCTAAAACTAAACTTAATGTACTTTGTATCACAAAACGCTGTACAGCCTAGGCTTTGACCTTCAACACAAACTGCATGACCCTCAGCTCAGCTCAAGCCGTGTTTTGGTATCTACTGGAGCTTTTAATGCTTCACTCCTGTACAGTCCTCTGGATGCAGGTCGTCTTAGACTGTGCCTTAGTCTTGAACAAATCAACAGGACAGATCATGGCCCATTTTACTACAGCAAGTCAAACCAAATTACCCTACATGTAATGAAGAATTGGAGGCTCTCTAATCAGAGGAGGCATTTTGTTTTTCTGCTGCCAAACATATCCATGGAGGAGACAGCGGGAATGAGTCTGCTGACAGAAAATTGTCTGCAGGCTCCATGTAATGGAATGACCCTGATGCTCAACACTAAACTTTCTGGTGCTTTGGAATGTGTTTGACCCCTTGCTCAATGTTGTCCAAACATCCAACACACACACACACACACACACATACACACACACACTATGAAGGCCAAATTACTTATCCAAGCATAAATATAACGATAGCCCAACCACTATTTACACAACGTAGTACATACATATTATAGAAATTGAGACAGTCTTTAAATCACTACATTTACATGTCCAAGAATCTCATTATTTCACTTTAATTAGAGTAATTATGCTTTAACAGGCACAGCAGAAGAAGGTTTCATACTGTGCTTTAAGCAATAAGCCACATCACAGTGATTTTAGAACAGCCGAGAACAGTTGACACAAGGGGAAAGGCAGGTCTAAAATCACTCTAAAGCAAGGCCTTGAGAGGCATACTGCTTTAAACACACCATTTCAATAAGAACGCAAATGTCCAATATATTCTAGTTTTAATCAACAGTAATTAAATAAAAAAACAATTAAATGCTATTATTCCTCCAAAGAATATAGTGTTTTTACCTCTTGCTTGGTGATTTTTAGCGCATTAATATTTAAGTAAACTGTTACGCAGTAACAGGTGTTCATTTATTGGATGTTTTACATGACTTCGAATGGGACTCAGCCAATCAGATCTGAGGACCAGAACTATCTTTTTCAGTTCCAGTACTGGATGGACACAGTTTTTTACAATCACAACACTATGAATTATTTCAATACGTGGCTTTCATTTTCTCTTTAATACCAAGACATATCCAGAAAAGGCCTGAAAGGGTAAGAGCCAGACACTTCTATGTCTTGATTTGTGACTGACTGTGACTTCTTAATTTGGCATCATCTCGGCACCATCTTGGACCATGCCAAACAGATACGTACCGTAGAAGCTGGACCAGACACTATAGTCTGTGTGTACATATGTGTGTGGTTTTTTTGTGTGTGTGAAAGAAATATTAGAACAATTTTTCTAATTCTTGTAAGGTCTAAGCTTACCAGCTAACAGAAGCTCTGGGATGATACATTATCATTATTGTAGTTTAAGCATGACAGCAAAAAGTGCAATGAATGATATAGCCAATATAGGCCTCAGATCTCCACTTATATAACACTCTGGCATCCCCAGTGTGCTAACAAGCCAAACTGCATTTCAAAGTAAGACACTGTAGACTGCTGATGAAATGGGGTCATTTTATGGTCAATCGAGACAAAATATATGCTGCACCTCACAAACGTACAATATTCCCTAGGGTCACTACATCCATAGACTGTGCCTGAGCCTAGAAAATATCACTCCTGTGAGGAATACGACCAGAAAACGTGTCCTATGGCATTAACTGACAATATAGATAAAGAGAAATGAGGAGGCTTTCATTCTTTCTGTCATGTCTGGTGGGGGTTTCCATTCAACACTTCCTGTGTGTACACACTGCTACTGCAGAACATCAGCCCTTCTACACCATGAGGACCATGCGGACAGTGCCTTGGCCCACTGGAGGACAGGGTGCTGAAAATGTAGTAGGGGCACAATGCACTGACCTCCCTCTACAGACCCGGCCCTTCCATAGCAGATGAGGATTCGAGCTGGTTCATATCATCACCACTCGCCCGAAAAGATTAGAAACACATTTTTCCTAGCACGAGTTGTAAACGCTCTTTCTTGGTGCATTCTTCATCTGTGGTTATTTAGTTTGCTGGGGGCCTGTTGTGACCGCAAAATGCTTTTCGTGCTCAGCTCAATCCACTTTTTTTCTACAGATGTATTCCTTAGTGTTTGTAAATGAGTCATTTTCTTTTTCATGGAGTGGAGAAAATCTGCAAATAATAATGGTTTACATACCAGGCCAAAACAGAGCCAAAATGCAAATTGCTTAGTGGGTCTGTTAAACACTATGGTGCATCTTCATTAAAGCTTCAAAGCTGGAATCCCAGTCATTTGGCCCTTGACCAAAGTTTGTCACACATCACATAGTAGGCAAGCAAATTTTAGGAACAACCCCCCCTCTATCCTACCGCTGCTTTACTTCTCTGTTTGCTTTTCCACGGACAAAAGTAAAGATGTCAACATATGAATTCTGTTCAGCGTGTCATCCAATAATTCCCCTAAATTCTAGACAATATGTGGGGTATCTGCCCCAAATCACTTGCCAGCTCTGAGTTCATCCTCTTGTTTACTCGGCCAGGGCTTGCTTACTGAAATGAAAACTAACATGTTGTACACTGTATGCATATCGGGAATACAGTATATCTCAATTTCACTCTATGCTGACACACGCTATGGAGAAGCTTTAGGGAGGATCTCCTCCGCGGGGTGGAAAACAATAAACACACACACACACACACACACA
>CABFOQ010021611.1:70321-104788 GCA_900660455.1 Gephyroberyx darwinii | reverse complement strand
CTCAATGACATCTGGAAACACTAAGCTGAGAGGTCTGGCTAAACTTATGGCACTGTTTCTATATTTAACACTGATACGGGACACGATGTTTGAGGGATGATGCTGAGAGAGTGCCATCCTGGTTCATCACTCAGACTCAGAGACTGAGGCTGGAAAAGAGACATCTATTCTCCCCTTCAAAGGCTAAGGTTAAAAAGGACAATGGTTATTACTAGGTTTTAGATTTCAAATCAACAATAATTCAACCCCTGAAATGAGGCTATATGCTATCCACTTTTGTACCAAAAATCATTTTGTCAGGACAGGAAATAAACTTTGAAGTCTTTTTTTAGTTTTAATCACTCACAGTTAATGCTCACTGGCTTTGTAGAGCATTATGTACCGAAGTATGACGCATGACTGCTTGTCTCTGTGCCATAACTCACAACAAGGCAGCCACGATGACCACCAATGGACCGAGTGAGTTACACAGGAAGAGGCCTGCATGCCCTACAGACCACCTCCTCACAATATGTTGATTTGTTCTGCAATAACAGCCTGCGTCTCATCCTTAATTGCCTCATGAATACCACTGCATAAACAAGGACGCTTGTACAGCAATATCCCCCTGACTATGTGCAGAGACCCTAAGACTTCAGCTGCAGCTGAAACAATCTTGGGCTGTCGTTTATCATTCATTGAAAGCATGCAAACAAAATAATTAATCTAGTCCACATCTGTGTGACATTCAGTAAAAGCTGAAAATCTTTACACCAATGCCAGCACTAGATAAGCTAGAGGCTTAATGTTCAATTTCCAAATCTGCAGACATAAATATGTACATAGTTTATTCCTTCCTACCAAGTATATGGTCATGAAGAGGAAAAATAATGCCTCATAAGACCATCATCAGGCAGTCTGAGGACACTGCTCTCTCCATCCATCTTGGCTCAGATATCTGACCCAGATTATGCAACAAGTTGGCTGTGGGTTGGCCCCTTCACCTGTTGCTCTGCTCTGGTCTACATCACTTAGCTTTTAGGTGAAGAGTGCTATAAAATACCTCTGGTTATGATGCATGGCAAGTCTGACCTTCCAAGTCTTCCACCAAACAAAGAACATGCCTGGGATGGAACAGGAGCAACGGCTCAGCTCACGGACCAAAGCATCTCAGCTGTCTACCGAATTCATCAGTGCTCTTTCATTAGAGCCAAGAATGTGCCTCTTCACATTCTGTAGAGGAAACAAGTGGACTAGCAATTTCTAGGTGCGCTCTGGAGGGGTGGGGATCTGCATCATTGGAGTTAGTGAAACTACTTTGACTCCACCTGTTAATACCAAAGTGCTGTGGTAGCACAGTGTTGTTGTAAGAGAATCGCTGAACAAAATGGAAATCTTTCACTTTAACATTATCCTTTCAAATGAGGACTGAGCGATCTTCAAGCTATCTACAACTTTGGCTTGTTCTGAAGCCATTCCAGTGTTGATTTGACTATATACTTAGGGTCATTGTCCTGTTGAAACATAAATTGTCACCCCAATCTAAGGTCCTTGGCACTCAGGAATTTCCCTTTACTTGGCATGTAGATTGGCTTGTTCAATCTATCCTCACCCTACGTTCAGGCAGAACACAAAAAATATATTTGCAGCATAGCAAATGCATGCAAAGTCAATAGAAGGAGGCGAATGGAACAAGATGGCGCAAACAGGTATGCAAGTGAATGTAAACAACTGCTTTAATGTTGCAATGAAAGCATCTTGATTGAAAGCAAATCAGGAATCAGTGGAATCAGTCAAAAGAAGTTCTCTGTAGAAGGACGGTGCATTATTTGCCTGTTGCCCAAAAGCATCCTCCTTGAAATCATTAAAAGCATATCTACAGTATGCAAGTGAACAAATAAACAGAAACTACACAGGCATGTTGGCCTACACTGATTTACACAGTTCTCTCCAAATCCAGATAAGCAAATATTTGTGCAAGCCCCGTCCTTGTACTCGTAATAGACCCCCTGTCACAGACCCCCCTGGAGGGGAAGTGGGAGGAACTACAGTAAGAGAAGCAACATTTTCCTTAACATTCCTAAAGAAGAAGATGGAGACAACCAGCAGTGGGAAACAGATAGCAAGCTAGACATAGAGAAATCAAGGAGCGAGAATCCCCAATTAGTGAGGACAGAAGGGGTTGAAACAAACTTTGGAATAAACAATCATTATGAATTTAGCTGAAACAGGAAATGCCATTATCTGCTCTACACGCTCCAAAGGACAAACATGTGTCTTGAAAATATGCAAACTCTCCTGGGTATAATCTGTCATTTTGTGACAAAGAAAATGTTTTTTTAGCCAAACATTTTGTATGCTACAGTATTTTACGCAGAAGGGAGAATTCTTAAACATCAACAACAGTTGAGATCAGGAAGTTCGTAATGGGCGAGGGCAAGAGCGCAAGGCCACTCGCTAACCAGAATAATACTGTATAACCTGTGTATATGACACATTAACTCCCAAATGTTCCAGAGACATTGTCAGATCGCCTGTTATGAACTATTAACTAATGATTGGTGTGAATGCTGCTTGACAAGCCCATTTTCCACTGCAGACAACACAGTCATTGGACCTAGATCGACCTCCAAGCCACAATATATAGTCAGAAATTTTAACTAGTTCTAGTGATTTCTGTACCAGTCATCAAATTGTGCAAAATAAAGGGAGGCAATAATATTATTTTGTTTCTTGTATGTCTATCTCAAGAATATTTATATGGATCATGTGACTTTACTTATCAATATAAAAAGGCTTAAACTGTAAACCTCTGATTTCAGGAAAAATAAAACTAGAAATTTGGATGGATTTGGAAGAAAAGAATGCATTTGACCTTCACCTTGTGTTTTATCTCAGTAGTAGTGGACTGTTGACAATACACTACAGACAGTAGTACACATAACACATTAGATATAAAAGGTGTTTGTTTTTATTCCACAGGCTTATAGCAAGCAGGTAGGCCTATAAAATGCAAAATAACTCATAATAGCTTTGCATAGACAAAAATATTAGATGTTATATAAACCTTAGTCAAACCCCAACCAAGTGCACATTCCGTTACTGTTCATTTCATCTCCTTTGCACACTGCACATTCCCTCACTACCGTTCCACAACATAACAAGAGCTCTTCACAACACAGTTCACGACACAGTTCAACCTGAAGTGCATCGTGCTTCAGTTGGGTTTTCTATGGCAGCATATAGCAACAATTACTAGGTAGTCTGCTTGCTACCTAGCACTGTAAAATGGTGCACATTAACATAGTTGGGCAGTACCTTAATTAGATATAGTTGAAATACTTATGATTACTTTTGCATCATTTGTATTTGGGTAGAATTCACAAAAAGATGTAATTTGTATCAAGATACAATGATAGATGTGTTGTCAAGACATGACTGACAGCCCACAATTTGGTTTGGTCAGTGGGAGGCAAAAGCAGCATCTCATAATGGAACAGATTTTTCCAATATAGTTATATAAAAATAATAGGTTTAAATAAGTTCCAAATGACTACCGAGCACACATTTTTTCAACTTTGTCAGTCTGAGTCATATTTAAAGGAGAGCTTATTCTCACCATCTCCACCCCCTGAGGAAAGGCCGTCCCCTCCCAGTCCTTCTTGGGGAAGCGCTGAATGATCTTCCCACATCCCTCGCCTGAACCTGGAGATGAGGAGAGATGAAAATCTGTCAATCAGTGCGGAGGCTTCATATGGACAGCATCATGGCATGGAAAGCTCAGCATGTTTGACATCTGTTGGTCCTTGATGAAAATATGACCAATCGAAACTTAGGCTACAAACTATCCTACATAACACTGTCAACACAAAGTCTCCATTCATTGATTGCTACCGTCATTAACAAACAAACCACGGCAAAATAAGCTCTCACAAGCTCTCACAAGCTCTCCACGCCAAACACACACTGTACCACGAAAATGATTTGGTCAAGTCATACTGTTGTCTCAAAGGCAACAGATCAGACCCAGTATTCCTGACTGGCTGTATTCAGTGAAAACCGTTTATCTTTCAGAGTAGTCCTGACATAGGTAATTTATGGGGACGTGGGAGCAAATACAAATCACAGATTTCCAGACTTTCCAACTGGCAAACATCATTTCATTTCATGCCAAGTCAATTTTTTTTATAAGGCATGTTTAACAAACAGGTTTGCCACAAGGCGTGTTACAGAAAACAAGGGACACAAACACAGATAATCAAGGGATAATAAAATAAAGACTAAAAAATGAACAAACTCCAGAATGAACTCCATGCATTCCTACAGGTCATCAGTTATGATTCTGTCCACATTTTTTCATCTCTTCATTCTGGGGTTTGCCTCCACCACATACGTAAGCAGGAAGCATGGATGAACAGCCTGCGGTATCAGTTTCATAACTGTAAAAAAAATGCACCCATACACTTCAAAGAAAGTTCACAAGTGAGGTGTGTGTTTTTCTGAGCCTAGTTTGAAAACAAGCTACAAGGAAGCAACAAGTAAATTGTAAAATACTTTACTCATTTATTTGTTTAAAACTGTTGTGTAAAAGCTACAAATTGCAACAAGAAAGCATAGGTTAACACATTTCAAATTGGCAACATTAATAACCAATGCAAAAGACCCCTAAATGTGGCCTAAATGTGTTAATTGACAGTGAAAACGTAAGGGAAATGTGACATTGATATAAAAACTAAACACCCGGAGAGGTTAAAAGAATGAAGCTAAAATGCATCAACAGATCTGGCATCAGTCATGGCAAATAAATAAATTACAGGGTTTGATTAAATCAACGTGTTTCACAAGGAATGTGGTTAAAGATTAAGTGCGAGATACAGAACCTGCATCACTAACACAAAGCAGATTACAGGAGTGAGGAGGCCATTCATTTGTCCATGATCATGGTCTAACAAGCCAGCAGTGGGGAGAAAGAGAGTCAAACCCAAACCAAGAACCATGAGGGGCAGCAGCCTCCTTCCTCACAGGTCCATCTCACAAGGCTCTGAACTGTGGAATAAAAAAAATGGTGTGACTTGGACGCAACGGTGCACCTACAAATTATTGCCTAGGCGCAACTTTTTTGAGTAAATTCTTTAAAGCCCAAGCAACCACAAGCAACCCCTCTTCTGTTATCGGTTCTCTTCCAGCCAAAAAACATCAGTATCTCAAAGCTGTTTTTTTTAATTGGCTAAAATCAAAACTACTTCTTGAGGCTTCCTCTCGCAAGAAACATCATTTTCCACAAGCGCCAGCTGTCAGACAAGCAGCCAATTACTGACTCCTTTCCAGCCGGCAACTTTTGTACTGAAGTTAGGAGTCTTGCAGTCGTGCATCAGACAGACCTGTCTCAACACGTGGTGCCAGCACAGGAGAAAGATTTGCTCATGTTGTATCGCATCCAATCCAGTTTGGTCCGACTCAGCAGACTGCACCGTCAACTGGCAAGGACAATTCATTAATCTATAATGCATGACAGGCCATGGTATATTGAATTGAAAAGCACAGTTAAGATGCATTGTCTGTCCGACAGCACATTTGGCTGTTACATAGTGTTCCAGTTTCAGTTAGGTGGTAACATTATCGTAGTTTTTATTTTGTAACTCCAGGATAGAGGGTTTCATCTAGTTACCTCCCTATTGTATTCATCTACTATCGTATGTATTCACTTCTTTTCTGTCAGTAATGTATCGCTTGTGCTAATATGTTTTCGAGGTTGGGAGCACAAGTGTTACCAAGTTAAAAAGCCTGAATTTCAGGCAAAGCATCCAATCATCAGTGTCTGAATACAAAGCAAAAGTAATAGAATACAGTCAATACTGAGACAAACAGTTGGATGCTGACCTACAGGTGTAGTATGTGTAGCTTGCCTCATCTTCAGCCACACAGATTTGCAAGGTTGATCACTGCAAGCTTCAACAGTGAAATAATTCCAACGATTAAGAAAAAAACTCCCACAAGGCCACATGTGGCTGGTTCTTACAAAACTTCAGAACTTAAATTGGATGTAATAATTCATGTCAACATTGTGTAATGATTCAAAACACACCAAAAAATGTATTTTGGGGGTTGATATATGACTACAGCATTCTTATTCAACAATCTGGAAAGCTAATAAATGGAAATTTAATCTAATTAAGAAAGAAGAATTCCCTTTTTCAGCATGCCAAAAACAGCATTTTAAGGACTGTTTCTCAATATGCAGTTTGTCACACTGTATTGTGTGACCCCATGACTTCATCTCAACGTTATTTTAAACTCTTCGTCATGCATTCATCTAGGACAATTTCTGTTCATCAGCCAAGGGGAAAATGGCTTTCTATCAAGAATCAGAGAGAGAAATTGAATACATGTGGCCTATTTTGTGGGCCACATGTATTCATTCACATCATATAACTAATATGGATAAATAGACGGATATGTCATTGTTGATTTTATTCATAGAATAGAGTAAGAGGAAGAGGAAGAGTCACGTACATCACCTTGCTGCTGATACAGCTAGTGTCAGCTTTCCTAATTTTTAGTCATCTATTTCCGCTAAAAAAAACTAAAAAAAACACACTTGAAATATAGTTGGACTTGGATTCTAATACCTGCTAACATAGTAGCCAACTGTGTAGTGCTAAGCAGAGCAGCACCTAGGGGCGGTTTTCTTTCAGAAGTTAAAAACCTGGAACGGCAAAAGTTTTGAGGACACCACTAGAACATGAGAGCATGTCAAACTGCCATGTTGGTCAGGGAAATGAAATCTTTGCCACTCAGTCTTAGAAGACAATAACGTTATCCACTTTTTGGTTAATTTCTTTTGTCACACTTCTACTTTACAATATATGACATAGGCCATTACCTGTTTCATAGCTTAATTATTACATTTTACAAGATAGATGTTGTGATGTTTACCTCAGGTTATGAGGAAATGCTATCTAACTGGAAAGTGTTTGCTTGATGCACAATATGTGTGAAATTAAGTTTAACTATTAAACTGAACACAAACTAGGCTATTCTGTTCCTGCCTGATGAGATTTAAATGGGGCGACTCTCTGGCAGTAATCAACATTATAAGGACCATTTAGGGTTTTAATAAGCCTATCGGATTTATTATTCGCATTTTGGTCAAGCTAAAAATTTGGCAGTAAAATTTGTTTGTCAATAAAGTTAAGCTTTCTATATCGTAAATTGTGTTGCATGTGATTTTTCAGAGAAATGAATTTTAGCCAACAACGTTTGCCTTGTTAAACAAATTGAGGCAAGGTGTTTTTGCATAGAAGGGTCCCAGATGAATTTGCAATGATATCTTATATAATGCACATCTCTCAGCATGCTGTCTGTACTGACTGGCAAGGGTCTAAAGTAATGGAGAAACAAAGATGCACATCTTTGTTGTCAGTGACAACAAAGATGTAACATTTCATACAATGAGGGTTTCACATCTCAACGCTGCAAAATGCCATTACTCAGCAATCTACTTAGCAGAGTAATGGCATACTTACAGATGCCCCGGTGTCAAAGTCTGGCCAGAAGTCAGGTACCATGCAGAAGGGAGACAGAATTACTTAAACAAACAGCAACTGCTACACCTCATCGCCATGACACAGCTCTCAGTGGGTTGCTGCAGCCCTGAATGAGTGGCTCAAGCACGCTGTCAGCAACTCCTTGAAACCTAGACCTCTGTCAAAGAGAAGGTAATCAATCTTGATGAGGCTCTTGGGCCTGTGTGTGTGGGGATGTGGCTTGTGTGTTTGTTGGTTGGGGACTATGGGTGTATTAGTTTGTACAGAACTGAGCTGGGTGGTGGTTACAGTGATGCCAATGTTCAACTGTAGTATTAGTGGAGCATACACCGATCAGCCATAACTTTAAAACCACTTGCCTAATATTGTATAGGTCTCCTTCAAAACAGCTCTGACCCGTCAGCAGGATGCTGAAAGAGGCCACTACCATCAGGGAATACCGTTGCCAAGAAGGGGTGTACTTGGTCTGCAACAATGTTTAGGTAGGTGGTACGTGTCAAAATAATGTCCACATGAATGCCAGGATCCAAGGTTTCCCAGCAGAACATTGCCCAGAGCATCACACTGCCTCCGCTGGCTTGCCTTCTTCCCATAGTGCATCCTGGTGCCATCTCTTCCCCATGTAAACGACGCACATGCACCCGGCCGTCCACATGATGTAAAAGAAAACGTGATTCATCAGACCAGGCCACCTTCTTCCATTGCTCCACGGTCCAGTTCTGATGCTCCTGTGCCCATTGTAGGCGCTTTCGGAGGTGGACAGGGGTCAGCATGGGCACTCTGACCGGCCTGCAGCTACGCAGCCCCATAGCAGGAAGCTGCGATGCACTGTGTGTTCTGGCACCTTTCTATCATAGCCAGCAGTAACTTTTTCAGCAATTTGTGCTACAGTTGCTCTTCTGTGGGATCGGACCAGACGGGCTAGTCTTCGCTCCTCATGCGCATCAGTGAGCCTTGGGCGCCCACGACCCTGTCGACGGTTCACCGGTTGTCCTTCCTTTTGGTAGGTACTAACCACTGCATACCGGAACACCCCACAAGACCTGCCGTTTTGGAAATGCTCTGACCCAGTCGTCTAGCCATCACAATTTGGCCCTTGTCAAAGTCGCTCAGATCCTCACGGATATATGTATGGGTATAAACCTGATCGGTGTATATCCCTACATTGTATGGGGACAGTGCTAGGTCAACACCAGTCTATTGCGCCATTACATATCTTCAGGTCTTTACAGCTCCTCTAATTGAAATCACATGCTTTGAGTACTCCAAGTTCTAATTTTCACCCAAGGATGAAAATAAATGACAGAATTCCTCACATTCCATGAGGCTGCACTCTGTATTAAAACAAGCCACGCTTTCAAATACTAGCCCCCTGATAACAATAAAGAACCCCATCGGCCAGGATAATAGAATCCAGGCCTGAAAGGGAACATGCTAATTTCAACATCCGCAAACACTGAGGGGGATGAATTCCTTCTTTTTCATACTGAACAAAAAAGTAACATGTTTGGTGGAAGGCAATTTAAATAAACTGGGATCTGAATTTACTTCACAACCAACTAACCACTGAACTTTATGAACAAAAATAGGCTAACTTCTTAAATGGTAAAATCAGGGTATCTAGTTTATCAACACCATGTGTGGGTAGATTAGAAAAGTTTACAGCTTATCTGTGTTCACAAAACTGTAAAACTTACAAGCACAAAGCAGATGTCAAACCCACAAAACAAAACCATAAACAAAACCATAAAGCAATAGAATTTAGGTAACATTTTACCTTGAACTTAGTGCAGATCTCCTACATGCTAAATTGCTCTGACAACCGGAAATGTTTTCAAAAAGTACAGGAATTTTATAAAGGGAACAGCAATATGCAATATATAATTACAAATACACAAAAATCTACAACATCTGTAATTCTGTGAGCATTATCTGCAAATTTCTAGAGAATAGACTGGAAAATGTATTAATTCACTATGATGCAAACAATAGTAAACAAAGGACTAACTGTGCAAACACAGTCACCATCAACATCAGGAGTGGAAATTTTGGACGACCACAGCTGTGCTTCCCGTTTCCCTACCGAAGTGAATCTTTTTCCACCCTGCATGACTGAAACGGACAATAAGTTGGTCACAGCTTTCCAAGACATCCCACTGCTGTACCATATCTATTTGAAAGACTACAGGAATAAACACATTAAAAAAAAGTGGAGAGCAATTGTGTCTGCTGTTTGAGTCAATGGTTTTGAAATAATATTTTTGTTTTCTGTTCATGGCAGGATTGCTAGCTATCTAACGATAAACAGAGCTACAACAAAGCTGCTGCAAGCAACAGAAAATACATGCTGTACTTTGGTAACACATATATACTATACCACATTCCTGTATGTGAATGAGTATATTTACTTTACTATAATCCCAAACTTTCACGGCTGAACAAGACCGGTTCAAAGTAACCATTGGGACTGGTGTGGATGCATAACAAAGCCCCTTCCATTATTATCAGTCTTTTGTTCAATATTTTACTAAACACTCCCAGACCTTTTCCTTGTCTAGGATCATGTGGTCTGCCAAGGTTGTGATTGTGTTGTATGCTGTGGTTGTCTCCTCTTCAGGCAGAAGCTTTCCATCACAGCCACAATTTGGGTCAAGCAAAAAAGCAACAGTGCTAGACTGGATGCACAGATCAGGCTTATTGTTTCTGAAGTTCAAAATTGCCTTTTCTTCTGCTTTAAGAAGCAGCTATCGATAATGTGACAGTGACCGCCTGATCTATTTCTTTTTTTCTTTTTCCAATTTCAAAAGACTCAGAGGTGGCCATTACTTGAAGAGATGTTTTACCTTCAATAAGGCTTCTGAACACATCATTACTGCAATAACAAGGTTTACTGTTACTGCACAGGTTGAGATTTGTTTCTGTGAACTTGGGACCACAAATGTATCTCCTATTGCTTAATTTTTTAAACGTTAACATAATAGAATTGGTGATATTTCACAAAATTGAAACATTTTTAAATGATGCATACTATTTTAATTACAGTTTATAATATTCCCTTGCTCAACAACTAACTGGAATTTAAGCCATTACTCGAACTTTTAGTACATACACATACACACACACAAAAATGTAACTTAAGCAATTTTAAGACACAAGACAAATGTGTGCTGAGGGAAAGATGAACAAATATTTGCTCTTATACACACCAAAGCCAGAAAATGAGCCCAAAAGACAAAGAGAGATTGAATAAGTCTAATAGTTTATTTCTCTGTTGCATGATTTAGCATAGCCTCAACAACCATTGAGAAACAAGCACAGAGACGTTGTTAGTCTTTCTTGATTAGAGCAGATGTTTCTCCTCTTGGAAAGAGCTCCATCAATCTCCCTGACTTATCTTACTGCAGTACTCTTCTATAAATCAACCAAAGGCTTATTTTACCATGTATGGAAAGGCCCCCAGTGGACTGTATGCCGCCAGCTTACGTCATATCCACGTCAGCCCCAAACCTGCTTTTGGCCCAGTTGACAGGTGGACCGGCTGACGAACAAGTTAGCAGGTATTGCTAACTCACATCTCCTCGGTTCCACTAACAAGCCTGTATATCAACCTCCTACAGCACATAAAACAAAGTGAAACCAAGTTAAATTTCAAGGCTGCGTCAGAGTTATCTCAAGTCTATCACTGCTCCAAAGACCTGTCAAAAAGTTTTCCACAACCTCCATCCTAGAATTACGCTGGATGCTCGATGAGTATGATATGCAAAGGAATAGGCTATGGCATTGTTTGCATGGTGAAAGGGTATCAGAGATTAGCAAATTGATGATGTCATGAGGCTCAAATTCCAGGAAGCATTCCAGCCTCCAAAAACAGCTGCATAGGAGCAGGAAAAATAGGATTAGGATAGTCACTGTTTAAAGGTCATGCCCAAGTCACACAACTGGAAGAAAAGAAAAATAATCACATGATGATGCCAGATCAGAAATATATGGCATTGTTTCCATAGATGAAGAAGTCAAATCCATGACAGATGTGGGCTTCTGTATGAATGCTCACCCTGGGTTATGGCACAAAGGATTACAACATCAAATCCTGCATATTGGTAAATGTTTAGATTACATAGCCTCGACCTGTGGTTCTCAACTGGGTTTACATCAGGAACCAGATTTGACCTTACCTATGAAGATGCTACCCATGACCCTTGACTTAATTTTATGCAGATAATGTACAATATCTTCTGAAATAATTGGAAATTTAAATAACTTCACACATGTATCTGTTTTACGTAACAGCACACGATCAAACAATAAGAATACAAATATAAATTGAAAAGTGGCTATGGCCATGATTATTGGCACCCTTTTCTAATACTTAGTTGCATAGCCTTTGGCAATGATGACTGGACCTGCACCTTTCTGCTGGCAGTTTCTCCCACTCTTCAATAGCAACCCGCTCCAGGTCTTCAATGTTTTAAGGATTCCTTCCAACTGCACATTTCAGGTCTTGCCACTGGGATTGAGATCAGGACTCATCGCTGGCCACTCCATTATAGTCCATTTTCCAGAACAGAATGTTTTTCTCTTGAACCATTCCTGGGTGCTTTTGGGTGTGTGTTTTGGGTCATTGTCCCGCTGGAGGACGCATGACCTTCGATTGACATCCAATTTTCTGACACGGGTTAGCACATTTCACTCTTAAATTCCTTGGTAATCTTCTGATTTCATGATGCATTTAATACATCTTCACAGTCTTGGCAAAGATCAATCGGGCCTTATAGGCCATGTTTCTCTTTCAGCAGTGGGATCTTCCATGGCCTTGCATAAAGCCCTTCTTGGTTCAGTGTCCAGCTTTTGGTACGGGCTGAAACCATTACCACAGACCTCTCCAGGTCAGCCTTGAGATCTTTGGATGTTATGTGAGGTGTTTTTTTCAATGCCTCACACCAACCTTTGACAACATCTGGGATTAATTTTCCTCTTACCACCACATCCTGGGAGATTCTTAACTATTCAATGAGCAGCAAACTTCTTAATAACATTGCGAACTGTGGAAACAGGAACTATTTCACAGTGAGTTGCGAGATGACTTTCAGGGTAATCGACCTGAGAATGCTGACCTGAATCCACTAGCATTCAGACTACTAATACTACAGTTTCCTTTCTCCCAAGTAGATAACAGGCTGTCAGCCACGCTTTTTACATCAAACCTTTACCATAGCCTGTTGGTAAACACACCATTACATCTGTATCGTTCAGTAGTTTTCAAGCTGAGAATCAGTAAAGGCTTCATCGACAGTGTCTGGTGTAATGGGAATATTTCTGGCAAAACAGAATGAGGTCTCGATTCAAAGTTTTCACCTGTTTTCGTCCAAGTTGGCGCGATTTAACAGGCTCGGCAGCTAGCGTTGTTACACCCAGTTGTGTATGAGTAGTGTTCTTTAAATTCAAAGCAAGTCAAATTGCGACCTTCCATTACGCAAGGTCCCGTTTACCCAGATACTCTAACGTGATTTTCTCCAGAGCTCTTGGTGTGAGGCAGACGTGTGGCTACATGAGATTAAATGGAGACCAGCTTATAAGAGTGCAAGCAATTAACCTTCAGTTTACAGTATTTGCCAGTGCAGATTTATGAGGTAGGCAGACACCTCCTGCAGTCTGACCATGTTGAATAGGTCCTTAGAGAGAAACTGTTCATCCCCATATTTCTTTCTCTGAGTTTAACTTCATTTATTTCAGGTTATTAATCACAATTATTCATCTTGATGAATTCAGAAACAAAATTACTTTTTACACTTTTAAAATCTTCCTATCAATCTATCTATCATCTTAAATGTTTCAATATTGCAATAAACCAATATTCTCTGATTAATTGTGGAAACTAAAATCATGACAAATGATTTGACATAATTAATTGTGCAGCCCTTGTTTACCGTTAATCTGTTGATATTTATTGAGACTTGTTTGAGTTAAGCCTATGCGGTTCAAGAGTTTGTCTCATATTGAACTTCTATCAGTATCAGAGATGAAAATATTGCAGTAGGGCTGTCATAGAACCTCATCAGATTAAGAAAAGGGATAGACTGTTTACAGAAAGTTATCTCCTACTCCTTTGTTTCTCCCATCTATCTATTTTCCTATTTCACTCTTAAAATGTTTACACTAAAACTTTTCCAACCTGAACTTGACTTAGGCTAACTTGACTTAGGCTAACTTTCATAAACACATGAATCACAAAGCTCTGATTGTCTCTTTAGCACAATCAGTCATCAAGAGACCTGACTGAGAGTAGTGTAACAGAAACGAGTGGAGTTTCCCTGCTCGGGCCAGTCCTATCACACTTGTGCACTCTACAACAGAAAGGAAGGAACTCCTCCATTGTGGTCAGGATGCCTCTCACCACAAAGTCCGAATCCAAACGGGAAGCTGCCAAACCCGGAACCACCAATCAATGGAGGCAGAAAATCCCTCAAGTTGAAAAAAAACTGAGAAAAATTCCACATCTGCCATCTTGTACATTTTGAGTAACAACATTAAGTTGGACACCTTTATTAACCACACGCATCCTGCCAGTGCAAAGAAATTTGCAACCAGTACAGTACCTTTAGTACCCCAATCTAAAGCCCACATATGAGTCACCTCATAACACACAGCAAAATGACACTGTGTTAATGCCTAGCTAATGTAGGGATGACATCATCACAAAGACTACTGGTCATGAAAGAAAAACTTTAGAAATGTGATCCACTTGCCTATTATTTAAGATCATTTTTAGAAGAAATACAATGGCCAGGAACCTTGTACTCAAATCTATAGGAAACCTGTTTCAATTCACTATATGAGCAACAACTACCAAACTTTGGACAGAAGCACTGTAGTTGTGGTCTGAATCCTGGATAGATAGAAGAGTATGCCTATTTGTTCCTAAATTTATATGTTAATTCTTATAATATCCACAAGATCTTAAGAACAAAACATTAATCGGGTAATGTATCATACATCACAGTTGTATTTTGAAATTAGCAGTTAATGTTCTGGTGCATGATGAAGAAACTAGGCTGGATTCAAGGGGGCTGGGGATACAGATGTTGTTTATCCCTGGGCCATATGAGAGAACTGGAGGAAATCAGTGTAAACTGTTCATTTTGACATCTGGTTCAGTTATTCGTAACTCACAACACTGCCATGGATTGGGTCATAACCAACTTTGTGTAGAAAAATATTCCACGAGGACTGAAGCTTGGTTCATGTTTTCTGTGTGAGAGCTGCAGTCTGTGCACCTTGGCATTCATACTTCAAGTGCTTCTCATGATGACCGCATGGCTGAAAACTCCAGTACTTTAGAGGCGCTGTAGCAAAATTCAGCTCTCCATATCTCCCAGTAAAAAAAATAATAATTCCACTGGAATCAGCCAGTAGTTCCAGTTCCTATTTGTTTAGCCAATTCTGGAGGTGCTGTGATGGCGTCCACGTTCATTGAAATTTCACAACATTGCATGTAACTCCAATGCGGCCGGTCGCTTTGGCCGTGTAAACTCCATCACGTCCATTTCCGTGTGAAACATGAACCAGCTTTGAATAGTATAGCTCGCCATCTCAACGTGTTTATGTCACTGATGGTAAAACAAAGCAGGCTACACAACTGAGTAGCCAATGACAACAACACGTGGAAACACTGATATGGCATCTACAAAATGAAATCCTCTTATAAACGCATTAAAACAATATTCTTTTACATTATTAATTTAGCCAAACTGAGTTATTACTGAATAAATGGAGGATTATCAAGTGTAATCTTGGCCAGATTATCATGAGCCAAAATTTTGTTAAACCTTGTTTAACCATTTTGTTGTTGAGGGAAAACAGAGGCTTATGAAATCTTTATCTAGGCTATGTCAGTAGAAGAGGGATAACTGAGTTTGAGATAATGTTTCATTTTGACACCCTAACACAGCATAGAGCGTGCAGGAGATTTACACAACAAATTGAAAAAATAGCAGAATCGCAATATTGGCTTTTGCAATTTCCAGATCAAAGGAGGCTGCATTATTTTGGTTTGTAAGTGTGAAAGATGTTCCTGGCAGCTTTCCTAACTAAATTCTGGTGTTAACTAAATTCTCTGTGTTTTTATTAGAAAATCTGTAATTTTATTCAAACTACGTAAATTCAAAAGCATTTGCTTGTCATTGTCCAATAGTTAATCAACCTACAGTACTACAGAAGCTAATGAAAAGATTCCAGTAAATTAAATTATGACCCTCAACAGGTGCAGAACCAACACAAGCTTGAAAACCATTTTATATAGGCCTAGCATGAAAGCCAAGACAAAGTTGATGACTGAGTTGAGCAAGCAAATTACGGGAGAAGACAATCAAAATGAACCACAGAAACACCAGCAGAGGCTATTTCTGTAGTGTTTCTGTCCAGATGAAATAACTAAGCACAAATAGCTGACAAAACCATAAACCTCTAAGAGGTTGAAATGCTGGTTTTGTTCTGTCTTTTAAGAAAAGCATTTTCCTTGCACATGTGCCAAGTAAGCCAGCACACAAAACACAAATACTCTTTCAGAAGTCATAACAGAGAGCCAATTCATTAAAGTTCTGGGAAGCAAAACTTAATATAGAAACATTCTTTGTACAACTATTAAAGTAATGCTTGAAAGACATTTCTGTATATGTGACATACATGTTAATTCAGAGTGCTTCATATCTGGTGGAGTCATTTGCAATTAGGAAATTACTCCAGATTGCACTGCTTGCATATGTGTATCCCTAGAGGTGCAAAGTAAATTTGACATACAAACAGCAACATCACACAATCATCAATACCTGCATATGGAAACATTTTGCTCTCGGTCACTTGGAATGCAGTGTTGTAATCTTGTGGGCTTACATAAGCCATTTCCTGAGTCCAGACCAGAAAATCCAGACCAGAAAGTCATACAAAGTCAAGATTGGGCATTATGTCCCTGAAACACATCCCAAAAGCACTTTGACAAAGGCTGATGATATCCATCCATAAACCGTTTGACAAAGGCAGCAGGGCCAATTCCTCTGTTTATGCAAGTTAAGTCAAGTTCAGGCTGGAAAAGATTTTAGTGTAAACATTTTAAGAGTGAAAAAGAAAAGAGATAGATGAGGTTGGTGATGCACATAAGGAAGAAACAAAAATTAACCAGTAGGAGATAACCTCTGTTCCTCTGCTAATTGCAATTTATGGTGTGCAGCGAGCCAGAGAGCATATAACCCCTCGCCAATGAAGAGAAACTATGTCCTACTGCAAAAAGAAAACACACACCGCCTATTCAATAACGTCTGCATCCAGCTAAATAAGGATTTTTGCATTCCAGCATTAGGCATGAAGATTATTCCAAGGTTTGTGGATTACAGCAGCCCCTAGGGAAGAAAACTACTGTTGAAATTATTGTGGAAGAGGCCCCTTCCTCCATTCTTCATCATCATCACCACTGTGCATATCAAGAAATTTTCACATACTCTGACATGACAAATACGCTACCATTGAAGGGTCAGCGCTGTTTCATAAAGCTTGCAGTAAGCTATCGAGTAAGCACTTGCCCCACTTGAATTTTCTTTCTGAAATCACTTAGGTCTACTGCACTAAGCACAATAATTTGAACATCAGGTCATCTGCCTTTCAATAGATTTTTCAATATGGGTCACCTGAAATTATGTTGTGGTGGCAGGGTGGCCCTGTATTTATAGTCATTGCTATTAAAAAAAAGCCCACAGAAAGATAGGAGTCTGATATGCAGCAAATAATGTCAAATTACTTAATGCTATCTGGCTAACGTTACTGTGGCCCCTGTGGCCCCTTTCTTCGGAAAATCTTAAAATGACAGAAGCTCTGGAAAGTCACTCCAAGGGAGTGCTCCTAATAGATGGTCCTTTTCTGTAATGTGTTGGCGCTTCAAGCTTAGTGTATCTGCCTATAATCCTATGTTCCACAGCGTCCACTGTGTGTCTCTCAGAGAAAAGTTGCACCACCACTAATGCTTAGGTTGGTAATTCTGGCTGTAGTTGACAAATTTGTCTATACAACCTGAAACATTAAAGGAAAATCTTTGCATTTTTCATTGCAACTCTATTTTGCATTACCAATAGTCCATTTCCAGTAGCAAGGCAACCTGATTCACCATGTAATCTTTTAAGACTGCATCCAAAGCGCACTTGCACCAGTGGTTTGAGGTATTAGAAACAAAGACTGTTTAAATTTACTAGCAAGACATCAATGAGGCTCAAAACCATATCAATATGTAGCACCATGCAGACATCTTCCTGTTTCCAACATCTTATCTAGAGTGATTTAAATGTGATATCACCTTTGATTTCACTCTCTTCTATGCCTACTGCCAGTGACCATGGCCCTAGCCCATTCCTCAACAGATTACATGCTTAGTGTTATTTACCAGTGGTCCATCCATAGTAATCTTACAATAAGAATTGGGTCAGGCCAGTGGAGCAAAAGTCACTGCAGAGCAGGGGGCTTGGTGATGACCCTCGCAAGGATCCCTGACTTTGACTTAATGAGCAAGGTGGACGTGAAAACATCTGCTGTCTAGACGGCCTACAGGACAGTTCTCCAATGACCAGGTTGGCTTCTATACAACCAGCCTAATAACTCACATCTGCAAAGTAGGTGTTCTAGATGAATTTGTGAAATCAACACAGGCATATTTTCATCTTTTTACTATACCTATCCTGAAAATCATTTTCATTTTCCAATTATGAGAATATCATTCCCATTCGAGGCCACCTAGGCAGAGCTCAGGCCCCAAAACAACTCACAACACTCTAATAGACTACGATCTGAGATGGCTTCTTTGCTCGCTCTCTTCACCCATTGATCACTTATCATAGTAGCCAATGGAGAAAAACTAAACTCATGCTCCCTGAGTCTTCTTGTGGTGAGACTGTCTGAATGTGAATCCATTAAGGCTCCTCTGGTGATGCCAGGAACATTTTGTCCCTGCAGCACAAAAAAAATAATTTGTCAGTTGGCGCTGGGATGTGCAGAGCTGATGAAAGACACTGTTTACCTATTGTGCATAGCAAGGCTATGGTGACTAAGAGGATTCAGCTGGTCTGGCCCTCCTTTGACACACATGGCCCTGGCTGGAAGCCACTACACTAGGCTAGGGACTTATTTTTGTTCCTTTGTGGCAGATTAACTGAATATTATTCCTGTTCTCCAGGCACAAAGAAGCAATTCAATTTTGATCTTCACCAGAAGATGAGTAGCAGTAAGAGGTACTGATAACTTGAGATTAAAGTACTAATTGTCATTTGGTAATATGAAAAGTGAGCACTTTAAAGTGCCACGCACTGCATTGTTTGAAATGTCTGCAAAACTGTCACGTCCCTTCTCGGGAGAAGAAAATAACTGAAGCTGGAGGCACGTGTCAGTTCAAGCCGAGGAGCTTCATATCTCTGTACTCATGCACTGCATGCAGAACACAATCTGGAGGAGCAGAGGATCTGGAGAACCACAAGGACTGCCTTTTTCTTGCAGCAGTATACGCCCATCATCCAAACGTTCAGCACTCTTCCGGCAAAAACAAATATAGATATAAACAGATCAATGACACGTACGCCTACAGTAGGTAAAAATAGCAAGCAATTAGCAACAGCATGGCTTCCAACGTTATGCGAAGAAATTACAAAACACGGATGCAAAACCGGACTAATGCTGACCTCGCTTAGATCAGTAAAACAAATGAAATGAACGAAGGGCAAGATTTTGTTTCAAGCTATGCACATTTTCCATGCAACATTATTGCAAGTTTGTTCCCCCAGAAAACCCTTCCTCAGCTCGCTGGCTGTGAAAGCCTCCGGACCTGACAGCGGCACAATCAACAGGGACAGGATGTGACAGATTTTCACTCAATCCATTGAAAGTTTCAAATGATCCAAGCCAATATCGAAACGCATCATGTGCAAAATAACCACTGCTGACTGGTGATAAGGCGCCTGCTTGCTCTGTAACACCACACCAGATTACATTCGGCATCTAGCTGGTTAATGAAAAGAAAGTGTTTCCCAGCTCGTCCCGTAGCTGTGTGGCTAGGCTAAGCGCAAAGCTATCTGGCATCAACACCATCACACTGACTGACGGCCTGGACACAAACCTCAGCGTTGGAGCTCAATCTGCGACCCGTTTTGTTGTGAAACTTACCAACTTTTTCCTGGTCATATCCCACGACAATACAGTAATCAGCCAATCTAGCCATGTCTGCTGTTTTTCCCGAGATTTAGCAACACAATTCAGCATTTTTCTTTCTTCCAAAGCACAGCCATGTTTGACAGAAGGAGTGTCAGTGCGCTTGCGTGCAGAAGCAGGAGGCATCCATGGGCGTGGGCCCTTCAGTTTACAAATACAAGCCTGTGGGCCCTTCTAACAGGGCCCCTCTGTGCCCCAAAGCACGGGATCCCAAACTTTTTCATGCCAGGACCTCTAAATAGACACGCATTAGACCCTGGTCCGTCATATGATTAGCTTTTGTCCCTAGGACCCCTATTAGAGAAGTTGTTGGTGGTTGTGATTTAGTATAGAATGACATAACTGCCTACGCTGTTTGGTATTAATAACCACAGTGGGGAGAGATCAAAATATTGATTCCTATATATTATCTAATATATAGGAATCAATTATCTATTATCTTGAAATGAAATAATACTGAAACATTTCTATGGTAAATAAATAAAAAAAACTATGGGACGTTAATGTTGATAATGAAATGGAAAATATTTAGATTGATGTTGTGTGTAGCATGTGAGGCTTCCATGAGGTTAAATATTAATATGGTCCATTATTGATGGCTGTATGAAAAGTAATCTTTCTCCACTCTCCCCCTCCAAAGGGAGGTCAGAGTGCAGGATCAGGTACAGACCAGCACAGGAGCTGCTAGGGATTCAGTGCCTTGCTTAAGAACACTTCAGTAGGGTGGATGCTTGCTGACGTGGGGGCTTGAAGCCGGGTCCTCACCCTACCACCCATAAAAGGGAATATACTAGTTATAAGGGAATATACTACTAGTACTAGATACCCAGATAACTAAGATTATTTTCTAATCTTCATAATGACAAAGCAGCTCCAGTTAAAATTACTTGACTCATACATTTGTTTGAACTTTTATACCCAATTAAATGTAATACTTTAGTTCTGCAGTCAGTTCTACGCTAGAAAACGGAAAATCATCCTTGGTATTGTCACAGTCGGGTTTTCCTTTCCAAGTCACTAACTGTACATTAAACTCTTCTCTCCTGACTATTGCAGACTAGTGATTATTTATTTAATACAGGATAAGCTATCACAGGGAATAGCACTGGCATAAGGTGGAATTCTGTCACACACACACACACACACACACACACAGAAATCACAATCCATAACAGCAACGCAGCAAGCTATTTTCACCGCATTTGCTCTTCCTCTTCCTCTGTGTTTTTCTTTGTGACTGCTAATAAGGGGAGGATTCATGACAAAAGTAGTCAAATACTTGAAACCAAGCCAAAACATGAACAAAGGCAGACTGGAAATTTTGGATGTTTGCATGTGGTGTTTGTCAGTATACAAGAATGACTTGCCAATGGGGCAGGTAAATTTTCCAGTTCAATCCAGTTTCTAGGTCAATCACGGCATCATGACACATCGAAATTGTATTTCAGATTCATAGCTTTGGGCTTAGATCCATATTGTTTTCTGTGAACCTTCCAGTAAATGACTTACACTCACCTGTACACACAGTTACAGCTAAAGGTGGTACTAACACTGACTGTACCAATGTCAGTCATCCTATTGACAGCTACGTCATGGGGGAAAAGCAAATGATTACTATATAAGGAACTGGCAAGCAACAACAATGTTTTGCTCTCATGATTGCGCAATCTCTGTGCAATCATCTGTGGGGATTAGTTTTCTACCGGAAACAATTATCATTACAAAATGGTTACAGAATATTTGCTGGTTTACAACACATGTGTTTGATATTGATCTATTTATTGTGATACAATATAACACCATGTGTGCAATGAGGTTGCATGAGATATAAATAAACTCAAGGTGTTTCTGTATCAGAGAATGAGGGAAAAAATAAGATATCATTTATAGAATGATGATGGACTGGAGTGCAATATCGTGTCATGAAATGTCATGAATTATGTTGGAATTTCTACACTGAAATTGTAGAGAAATCCTGAGCGCAGACAGAGCTCTGTGTGTTTTTTACCAGAAGCAAAAGTTTTTTTTATTTAGCATTCACGGCATTTCACACACTGAACAAAAGGCAGTCATATGTTTGATTCCATCTATTTGAAAACACTGTGGCTTCTACATGTTCAGTGTTTTTCAGTGTTTAGGCAATCTCTTGATAACAGTATGCACATCTCACAAGCATATATTCCCCAGCCCCAGACATAGACATACATCTTCACTAGCTATGGGTCAGCTGCTTGGATGAAGGCTATGACAAACAAAAAGTTGTTACCCCCCAACATGTTACTCCTGATGGCATCGTCTGTGCATATTTGCCCTCAGGGGCTTGTAATCAACATCTGCCTCGTGACCCCCGATGACATGAACGTTGTTTTGAGCTGCGCGCATTTAATTTTCTTCCACTGCTCCATGTAGACGTATCACTCTGTGCTGGTTTCAGTTATTTAGCTTTTATATAAACACATATGGCTGTGAAGTGTAGCCTTGTAAAACTCAAAGCTGTATACAGGTTTAGAGTGACTCACTGTACTGGGCTTCAGCTGCAGTCAAATAATGTGAGGGGGAGATATCCTCTGAGACACGGAGGCAGACTTGATGGCTCTCCTATTATCACCGAACACCTCCTGCATCTGCATTCCTTAGACTTAAAGTGAAGTCATATTAATTATAATTTCTAAAAGCTACAAATCAGAGGAATTATTTAAAAAATGTTTAAGCCAATATTGTTCATACCTCATGGACTGTTGTTCAAGTCCATATCCTGACACTTGATTTATTTTTAGATAATTGTAAAATTCCACTTAGCATTTATCCAAATATCAGACTAAATTAAATGTCAAATATTTGTCCTGTATAAATATGTAGAGTATATTGTGTTTATAGTTAGGCATACTTACCATATTTAATCAGTAACTCAATATTTTCTCTTACTATATCTTACTGACATTAAACCTCAGGCTGTCAGGGAGTGCCTTGCAAGTGGAAACATTCCTTAAATAACATTTTGCAGCATATTTGGCTGAATGCAAAAGAGACATTTATTTTCTGTTAAATTATGTCTTCAAACCTTTTGTCATTATTTGGATTCTAATTTGCTCAGAAAATCCCCTTCCCTCTTCCTAAGTGCTTGTGAAATAAAGCAGTCACCTGAGACTGAATCACTGTTCTTAGACTGAGTATTTAACAGGTTTTGATGACCATGAATTTGTTCCAACAGTATACACGATTGAAATATTAGAAATCAGTTTTTAATATGTTAGTTGATGCATCATTAATACTGTGCTGTGAAAAAGTACAATATTTAGACTCAAAACAAAGGAAAAGCAACATATAACGGCTGGATTTCATAAATATTGTTCCCTTTGCTGTTTAATTTTTTTTTTTTTAACCTTTGATATTCTATTGTGTTCCATTGTCGTGATTTAGTAGCAGCAGCACATCAGTAATGTACTGGATGGGGTGGGGGAAAGGGATGAGAGACTGTGTGTGTCAGTCAATGAGCCCCTCCCACCTCCTGTATAAAGGCTCTCGTCTGGTGTGTAGGAGCTATTAGCAGAGTGTCACAGCTGCCTTACAGCACCAGTAGCAATTTCAAGAAACCTGTGGAGTACTCTGTTGTAGCTGACTCTACAACAAGAGCTTTCTCGTCCAACTGAATTACCAAAGAATTACAGGTATGTGCACTTTCTTTTGAAGAAAAAATTGTTGTGATTTGCTCTGTTCCCAACTGATGGCTTTATCCTTTTTTGAGGTCAGGGCTCAAGTGTATGGACAAGGACAGGTTATCTGACTGGTTATATAAGGAGTTCAGTTCTTATTGTATGTGTCTGTGGGGGAGCTGCTTTCTAGATGTGTAAAAGACATCTGGTAGACATACTGTATCAAAGCAAAGCTTAGTGTTTATGAGTTGCACTTATTCTTTGCTATTTTTAATCTTATCAGGTGATTAGGTTTAATAGTATTTACTTTTCCCTTGACTCTTGAGTTGAGTCTAGTGGAGCCCTCATTGGTAGACAGTGTCCTTTGCTTCACTGGCATGGGGCCTGAAGCATGGTTGTAAGTTTACTTAACCGCGGAAAATCTGACCTCAGCTTGACTTTTTAAATAAATGCAAATAACTTGGCTTTTGGACTCTTGTGTAAGCAAGAGGCAGAGTGGCTGTTATGGGCATCTGTGGGGAGTTTACATGCATAGGGGGACAGGAGAAAAATGTAGTTATATATGAATTATAAGTAAATAACTGACAAATGTTTTCTCTACTCTACCAGAGGTCCGAGTCAAAATGAAATTGATCCTCCAGTCCTTCCTCTATTGCTGCCTGCTGGCTACAGTAGCACACTGTGTGGAACTTGAAATGAACCCGGAGTTGAAAAAAAGGTGAGTTAATTGAGAAGTCTTCATTCATTTTAATTCCCTCAAAATGAATCACTTCAGCCTCGCCAGATAGTGGATGAGGTCTTTGACAGGAGATGCTAGCTGTCTGCTGAATTATCTGCCCGGGACTAATGGAATTCTTTTCTTCTCTCCCAGGCTGAGTGTGTGGATAGAGAGCAGATTGAGACGGGACCTTAACAGTGTATCTGCAGAGAAGACAGCACAGTCTGAGCAGATTGTCAGACCTGAAGATATCAGGGATACCCTGGTTCCACATTCCAGGTAAGAGCACATATCATGCAATCCTTTATATTATGAAAATCATCAAATTGCTTTAATTTTGTCGTCATGTATCACACTTGTCAAACAAAAGACACAGAAAAGTTGTGCAGGGACTACTAGTCATGAGCCACTCAGGAATGCAAAGCATGGATTAATGTCCTCTCTCGCCTTTCTTTCTCTCCTTCTGTCCTCCAGCACTGACATCAGTGTCCGAACCAAGAGATCTAAAAATTCTGTCAACCAGTCAAGAAGGCCAGGTTGTTCCCTGGGCACCTGCACAGTGCATGACCTGGCGCACCGCCTCCATCAGCTCAACAACAAGTTAAAGATTGGAAGTGCCCCTATTGACAAGATCAGCCCACAGGGATATGGCCGGAGGCGTCGCTCTCTTCCAGTGCGAAAAGTCACACTGAGGCTAGAGCAGGACAGGCTGAGGCCCGTGTGGAGCAACACTGACTCACAAGTTCACAAGCTTGAGGCTCTCCTCAGACGGACATGAGCAGGACTTTGCGAGAGAAGATGGGAACAAAAGGGAGGGAACAGCACAGACTGACTGTCCTCTCTACTCTGTTCTAAAATTCTCCAAATGCCTCAGACTCCAACTGCCAAGTATTCTCCAGCACATTTTTTCCAGGCATGAGGACTGGGTCAGAGCAAGATTGGCTGCACTGAGTTTCTTTGGAAGCTGAGCTGAGCAGCTCAGTGATGTAGAGTGTGCAAACAACTGCAGCTGGCCTACAAGCACTGAATGGCACAGCATGGAGGAACTGCAGGTGCTGCTCTCTGGTTGGCAGAGGGAAAGGAACAGTGCTAATACCTGGCAAAGTGGAGACACCACTGGGTTAAAGAGGGGAACTCTCTCCTAACATACTGGGACTTTACACACCTCTTCCTCAAGGCCAGGACTTTGATAAGTTCTATCCTCTAAGGATTATACTACCATTTTCCATCAAACTGACAGTACTTGTCTGCACTTTTCCATTTGGATTTAAAGTCAAATAAATCATCAGGAAAGAGCATCTTTACCACAATGCCAAACAGGGAGATAGACTTATATTAAAGAGCTATGAAGCTTTCAGTCTAAATCAAGTTTTTGGACACTGTATAAGGGAAAATGCCTTAGATTCTGTGAGATATGTGCCAGTCCACAATGGATTGAAATATACTTGAAAATGATATTGTTTGTATAAACACATGTGCAATCTATATTTGTATGTTTTTATTGCAGGTATATGTATATATGTTAAAATCTGTTGGGTTGCATTATTTAAATGTTATATATAAGTTACATTAAAATACTTATGCAGATAGAACTATTTTTGTACAGGAAGAAATATATAAGGGCATTGTAGCTATTTGTCATTATTCTTTTGCAAACTGTGGTAATAGGATATCTGTTTTATAGGTATGTGATATAATATATTTGTAAATTTGCTCTATTTTATTTGTGTCAAGGCAATAAACTTTGTCATACAATAAACATTTTGCATACAAAAAGTAAACCTTGTCCAGGCCTCCTCCTTTCTTCCTGGCTCTTGTAAATTCAAAGTGGCTTTCTATTGTCTGCAGTGCGCCGCTACAGCAAGACACGGAGCACCTGGTCTCTGTTAAGTGATTACAGGGTCTCATTAGAACCTTCCCTCCTCTCACTTCATTCTCCCTCTTGTGACCCCCCCACCCCCCAAAGGGTAGACAGGGTGCCAGGCGCATTCCTGCTTGGTTCAGTGCATACTTGTTGGCTCACCCTATACCACAGAGCAGCCTTAGAGCCATAAGAGGAGGCTGAGGCTTTAGCTCCATCTGTACTCAATGGTAGATGTTTAGGACATCAGGAGGCTATGCGGGGGGTTCCTGTCTAACATTCCTGTGCCGCACACAGAGAGCATCACAAAAACGACTCCAAAAAACCCACTGATCATGATCTCTGAAAGCAGGCACACCCCAGAGACTAAACTGCAGTGAAAGGCTGCCTTACTTGACACATTATCACCCTCTCTGTCACATTATTTGGGAATCTAGAGTACACCACCTAAAATGCACCGGGAACATAGAGATAGTAGTTTTCTGGTTTGGCAGCATTTCTTTTTCCGACCAATCCCACATGGCAAAGTGTAAAACTGTCAACATCTGCGCTTGCCCATTTGGACAGAAATCTAGAGGTAGGGAAAATGCAGGGTGCACATTACACAGAGAAATAGTCCACGAGGGCCCACTGAGGAGGCGGCCATCTTTATGCATCTGGTCCTTTGCAGCTTCATCCCCTGCTGTAGAAATTCACACTTCAATCTCTACAGAAATACATATCAGCATTACTGCAAAGGGTCAGTTCCAGGAGTCCATTGAATGGTAGAAAGTTTGTAAAGAGGAGGATACCAGATCCTCAGAGCAAGATATATTCATCGCTGCTTATCTTATTGGATTGGTGGTCTGTGTACTCATTACCAGCGTGACTTTGATTGAGCTTTCCATGTTTGAGCACTAACACAAGTTTGTCATTTCTATCAATCAGTTAGATTGTACCACAAAACCACAAAATAACTTGGCTACAGTGACTAAATGGGTAATATATCCACACTATTATAACCCATACTCATTGCTGTTGTATTGGAAATGAAAGTTAAGCCTTGAGATAACATTTCTAGGAAATTATTAGTATATATAGTTAAGGTTGTTGCACTTCCCGCTTCCCTCTGATCCTCTGTATTAAAAGATTTAAAAAACCCAGAGAGGGGGTTGCTTTTTTCTTAGGAAGCCAGTTATAGGTGCCAAAGGTTTTCAGTACAGATAATTATGAGCAGATCGTATAAGCAGAAAGTGTGGGCCAAAATTGTATTCGCAGGAGATGAGGTTAAATGGTATTGTATGTACTCTATTGCCATCTAGTGAGATTTGATTGGTGAAAACTGCAACAAAACTGTTGTGGTTTGGTAGCATTAAATCACCTTAATGTACTAGTTAGAGCTCTGTAGATGGCTGACCTGATCAGACAGTTGAACTCAAATTAAGGTTTTTGGATGAGAAGAAGGAGCAGTGATGGTTTGTAAAGTTAAGTAATCAGCTCAGCAAATATTACAAAAATGTGAAATCATAAAAGTCCTCTTTTCAAGGTGTGGACTTTTGTGGGTTTTCAACTTCAACATCTTGAATTACATTTTCAGATACACTGAAGTCTACACTATGGCAGTGGTGAATCAGCACCAAATGGCTTCCACGTCAGTAACAGAAGGAGCTGCTGAACAATCCAATCAAGGACTGACAGACATGGGGTCCACAAAAATGCTGGTTTTATTGTTGAGAGAGAACTAAACCAGAGCAAATATGCCATCTAGTGGTTGGTTAAATGACATTATCTTTATATATTTTGAATGATAATTTAGCTTACATAGAAAAGTGGAAGAATACTTTCAATGTTTCTTATCACAGTAAAGGCACTCTATGAATAGACTGAATGGATAAAGCTCTGGTCCAATCAAAAGTCTCTGTCACTATGTGAAGCTGCCACTCCTTCAGTAAGCCAATCAGCTGCTGACGTAATGATAGTGTCAACAAACTGAAGAGTGTAGGTCAACCGGCAAAAAATAATGTCCTCTTTCCCTGACTAATGCTCAGCTACACGTTTTATTACAGATTTTTTATTGCTGCCTTAAGACAGCTATCACAGAATTATTTAAGGCCCATTCCTTCCAACAGGATGTCAGCCAAGATGCCGCCAGCATTAAACTTCAGTAGAGATGCCAGAATGTAATTGAATCATCCAAGTGAATGTAAGGAGCGTCTGCAGCTGCCAGTACACCAAACACCAGGAATGAAAGTACAATAAGATCATATATTTATACTGTTTGTATCACTGTCCACTGTCCAGTCAGTGGGACGCCTTTTTCTTTCCACTGGTCAATAGTACCATAACATTCTGTAGCTGAGATAGGTGAAGCAGATTGAGAGGAGAGGAGAGGAGAGGAGAGGAGAGGAGAGGTATCGGGCCAGATGCACAATCATTCACAGTCAGTGGCTGTACTACAACCCTACAGATCCACATGGCTAAGCGTCAGTCCTCTAAAGCCAACTCTAAAAGTACCCTGATAACCTGAGCTGGGAGGATTAGCCTTGTAATCTCAAACACTGTCAGGCTAAATCAGGCGCTGTGGGGCCATAGCTGTAAACCTGGGTCCTGACACAGTCTGTTCTGCAAAGGCATCAGAGAGAGTGCTTTGATCATTTATATGTTATACCTATGGGAGGCTACACAGTGATTAATGTTACCTCTTACTGGCATCAAGAGCTTGGGGTTATAGTGTCCACACAAAAGGACAACCTCACATCATTAATAGTAATAGCTGGAAACATCAAAATGTCCTGTGATTGAACAAAGCCTCCACAAGGGGTCAACACCGGTCCCTGAGAATGAGCAGATACAGCAATAGGGATAAAAGAAGTCACAGACAACAGGAGGTTGACACTGATGTTTTACATGTTGATCTCTATGTGAACATATAACTCCATCCGTGAGTATAGACTATAAAACTATAGCAAACGAAGGACAATGAGAACACACTATGATAACTCATTTCAGCATCCATCCAGCTGACGCACTTGCACTAAGCCATGGCACTGAGAGAGTTAAGGATGGAATGATGTGCACTGCAGGGCGGTGAGTGAGATATCAAATATTCTGGCCACAACAAGAGCAGAGCATGACTGAGACGGTTCTCTGAGGGAACTTGTACACAGTTCATACACACAAGGAGGCAATAGATACAACACAGACGGAGGTGAGTGGACGAATTTGACTTATTTGTCCTGGGCCACTGATGATCATTGACATTAATTTATAGTGAGAATCAAACATCACTTGAAATGTCTTTCTCTCTCTTTAATCCTGCATTGATTAGCTTCTTCTTCTACTGTTTATTTACAATTTTTTTCATATGAGTGAAAGACCGGTTTGTGATCATGTTTATGAACATTCAAACCCAAATCCATCCATCAGTGCTATGGGACAATACATCCAGACTTGTTGGGAGAGTATCTGACAAGTATAATGTTGAATGTTAACAGCTAGTGAGGGAAGCTGCTTTGTAAATGCACAATTTCATCTTTACTCCTCCAGAGATCCTGGCTGCTGGGAAAGATGAGAAGAGGAGACACCCCTCTTTTAAAGCAGCAGTCAAGTCCTTGCTTGGGAAAGAGTGAGCTTCCTTCCTTTTCTCTCTCATTCTCTCACTCTTTCTGTTTGTGATGTGCTAAATGGATTTCTCCTCTACAGAAGTGATATTGACCCGACTCTCAGATATGTCTTTGACAAGGAGCTAACTTAGGAGCTCTGCCAGTAACAGCAGAAGTGTGTTTGAGAAAAGCCAGAGAGGACATGATAAAAACAGCATGGGACAGCTGTGTAGGAGATAGGACAATGACTGGTATGACTCTAAGGCCCAGTAATGGTTTCAGGAGCCTCGTATGGGATTTACACAATAGCAGGTAAACGAATCAATACAGCAGGAGAAACAACAAATGGGAAAATAATGAATGATGACCCTGATTCTTCAAACTAATTACCATGGAGATAATATTTTGTCCACACTTACATGCAAACACACACACACACACTCACAGCCCAGTATTCCCCACCCACATCAGCGCAGTGCAGAGTGAGCATCATTAAGGTCTCTCTATCTGGTGTTACCCACATTAGTCTCTCATAATGCTTTCTGTGGTGCTACAGCAAATATTTCTCTGCCATCTTATCTTACGTTTCCAAAACCGGATGCTTTGATCAATAAGAGAAAGACTGCATTAATGCAGAATAAAATGTTCAATCTTCTGTTACAAGAGAGCCAACAAATTACTCTGAAAGGCAGTTCTGTGTTTTACAGAACTTTCTGTACAGTACCTGTATACCTCAAATATGACAAGGTAATCTGACAATAACTGAAAGCAATAAAAATACGTTTCTGAGTTTGGGTAATCCCTTGAATTACCTTACTGATTACATTTTTTAACTAGTAACTGTAATGGAATACATTTAGTAGTACATTGAGTAACCTACCCAACCCTGCGGGGGTGTAAGGCAACCAAGGTTGCGGAGGTTGCTCCTTCAGTCAGATACTGAGCACCCCAAGTGCTAACTCTATGCACCTAAACCAAGCTCAGTGCCGAGATCATTGCATCTAGTGCATCTGATCACTGTAATGGTACTCAGGGAACGGAGTGGTAATAAATGACTAAATGGCTGCATTGACACTGCTTGCCTCAGGATGTAACCATCACAGCTGGATAGTTTATCTACCAGCTTGTGATTCTTCTCTGCCCTAGAGGTGGTGAGGAGTCTCTCACATAGAGGAGAGAGAGAGAGAGAGAGAGAGAGAGAGAGAGAGAGAGAGAGAGAGAGAGAGAGAGAGAGCTACCAGTTGGTCATAGGGAACAGTAGGCAGCAGACTTGGCTACTCTGAGGGCCCTCTCTTTGTTGACAGCCAGTTTTGACATATTCCCAGGATTAGTGGCTCTGTCAACATGATGCCATTGGCTCCTTAAAATAGAGAGCGATGGACGGTCAAGAAAATAACACTGTGGCTGTGCACCACCACAGGCTCAGAGATTGACTGGGTCTGACCCAGATCTATGCAGAGAGAGTCTCTAACCAGCGAACCTGTACAGAGCTTCACTGATCCCAAAAGAGATTCCCTCTGAGAAGACAGCACCTCCAAACATGGCCATGAGCAGCCCTGAAGGTAAGAGGAGAGATATGAGAGGCAAAGTGTAATATAAGACAATAGGCCCGGTGGCTGTGAAGGATACCCTTTTCAAGTCAGGTTATAGCTGATCTATTAGAGCTGATGTACCGTGACCCGTACATCAGCCCTAGTTCAAGGCACATGGTCACCAGAAAGGAGTCTGAGTCTGATTTACAGTCAGCAGCAAGCGTACACAGCATGTGTCGAGAAGAGAAAAAGAGGCCTCTGGATAGCCATAGATAAGGGAGTCCATATGATGGAGATTGAGTTACTGTGACTATAAGGACCTCATTCATAACAGATGGTAAATGAGAGTAACTGATTATGGATTTTTGAAGGCTGAAACAATTTAGAATTTTAGAGAGAAAACACTTTTGAATCACAGGCTTACTGAATATGGCACTGAATGAACTGTATAATATACTAATTCATTTGGAGTTCAAATGATTAAGAACTAGCTGCAGACCCTAAGCCATTAGCATTCATTAACACACTATTTTCACATTTTGGAACAAATTAACTGAGATGGAATTTAAAAAAACTAACTTCACATCATTGCCTCCACTAAGGAGGTTGTTTTTACCCATTAGTTTGTTTGTCTTTCTGTCCGTCAGCAGGATCAAAAACATATGAACAGATTTCCATGGCATTTGGTGGACAGATAGGATTTTACCCACAACTGATTCGATTTTGGTGGTGATTTCCACAATCAGACTTATCGTTTTTTAGCCATAACTATGAACCTAACAGAGATCAAGACTTGATTCCAAATCCTGCGGCTATGCTTTCAGGGTCAAGAAATCAGTTTAACTTAAAATTGAAGTGATAGGAATGATGTCTTTTGGTGTGACAACAACGCAGATTGATGAATATTTTTTATAATATTCTGGTGTTTTCCAAAATGTTCTCTAGGCCCTCCAAAATAACAGGTCAACCTTGTATTTCCATCATGGCTAATAGACATTCCAAAGTTGTCTCCACCTGGACTCTGGTTGTCATAGCAACCATCAAGGACTGTTTAAATTCAACCAAAAGAGACACCCAATGTAAATCAAAGGTTGAGACTTTTGCTCACTCAGAAGGTAAGGGCTTTTATGCACAGGCTACCTGATCCTAGAACAGTTGAATTTCTAGTTGTGGTTTGGACCTGCAGTACTGAGATTTAAGATTTAACTTATCAACCTTCACAATCTGTCAATAGGAGAGTTTGTGTTTTTTACTGGTCTAATGCAGTGTTCAAAAATGAATATAATTAATCCTTCATTTATTTAAGTTTCTCATAAATTCATCATGCTCTTTGTCTTTTTTAACCCTGAATATCACGTTTACCTTACCTTGTAATTCATTTTCTTCCAGTCCCTGTAAAAGGATGATAGCACACGTAATCTTGAGATGCAAAATGCTTATCCAAGTCCGAGCACTTCACAATTCAGTTTATGTCAGTGTCAATATTAACCCTTCCTGTTCCTTCACAACTTACAGATAGCTGTAGGAATTGTAGGCTAGGTAAGTCTCTTATTTTACCATTTCAGCCAATATTGCCACCCATTGGATCTTTTCGTTAATACAGATATATTCTGTTTTTAACTATGGATCTTCTCCATGAACACATCTGTGAGAAATATTTCTGTGTGGTACCACAGTAATTATCACTGGTGTGTGTGTATGTGTGTGTGTGCCTCTCTCTCTCTCTTCTCTGTGAGAAAGGGAAGAAAAGTGTTTCAGAGACTGTATGTGGGGGTGATGGTTAATTATTCATAGACACCATTTCTAGATCAATACAGCTTTATGGAGTGCCTATCATTTTTCATACTGTTTGAGTTTGATATGCACAGCTGTTGTTAGTGATAGCCTTCCTGGAAGGACCTTGGCAATGAATAGAATGGAAATGAATGAGAATGGAAAATTGGCTCCATTACTCAATCACAGATGACACCAGCAGGACCTTTCTCTGTTGTTGCTGATTGTATTCCATATCACTGAGGACATCAACAAAGAGCCTCTCAGTTCAGTCAAGTTATCTCCTTGCAGAGATAGAGACCCCTCCCTATGTAGGATAGCTACTGTGTGTCTGGGGGCCTAGTGAGCAACTGTCATACAAATGGACTGGAGTGTGTGGCTAAATGTACAGTAAGTCTTGTTTACAGCTACAGTGTTGCTATGGGATATGGGATATATAAAAAAAACAATACAACTACAGCTGTCATGCTTACTGGGTATGACAGGGATAGGTCTGGAGACATATAAAAATAGCAGTTACAGGGTTTGCATTTCTACAACTGTGTCATGAATCTGGAAAATGTACTTTAATTATGTGACAGAAGTGATTTTCAAAATGTCTTTGGTACCAGTACAAGACTAAAACAAAATGCTGGTAACTTAAGTGTGGCAGAAATCTGCAAGACTGAACAACTCTTTAAGACTTGTTTCTCAGAGTGAGACTAGAATCAAGAATGACTGCTGGTTTAATATTAGGTGTCAAGTTGCCAAGATTAAGGGGGCCAAAAATAGCCACCTCAGGGTTAACATCATTAAATTGAAAACATTTTGAAACATCCATCATTAACAGGACATAAAATCAACAGCAAAATCAATAAAAACAACTAAAATATAAAAGCATGATTAATAAACTATATAAAAAAAACCACCCAATAATATCCAGTTTAAAACCAAGTGGAAGTTGAAGTGTTTCTCTGTCTCAAACTAAAACAAGCCAGAGGGCTTGTAGACAGAAGGAAGACAAATGATGAAACACCACAGACTGGTCATAGCAAGTATTCTTCATCAGATGAAAATGACAGTGGATTCTCTTCATAACCCATGATTCCATGTTAATATTAACACTTTACTGTACATTTTACTGTAGCTTCTACATTCTTGCAGACATGCCTCGTCAGTTCCCTAGGGTCATCCTAAGTGAGGCAGATGAGGAGATGCGACTTCTGGCAGAGAAGGTATATGTATCAGCGCTGAAGGAGGAGGACAACAAGGATGCCTTGTCCATGTTTACCGTGCCTGAGGACTGCCCCATTGGCCTCCAGCAAGCCAAGGAGCATGAGCTGCTCAAGGAGCTGGCAGAGCAACAGTCAGAGGAGAGTGCCAAGAGGTAGGCCTGCCTCTCGGTCTGGCTCCAAACCACATTGTCGTCAATTAGATCAATGTCACAACAAACAAACAGACAACACATTATCTATAAAATATCATTATGGTTTTGGGTAACCTTAGAAATACGGAATATATATATATATATATATATATATATATATATATATATATATAAATGAAATGCCAATTATGGTGCTAATCTTCCAGAAAGAAGAGTTTAAAGA
>CABFOQ010021611.1:0-70301 GCA_900660455.1 Gephyroberyx darwinii | reverse complement strand
ATGTTCCTGCAGATTCCAATGAATGCAGAGTGGACACGGTCTCTGGCAGCTACCCCGTTCCTGTCCCCCAGCTCCACCTGCTCTTCTGTGCCAGAAAGCTGCCCTGAATACCAGAGGGTCACTATCAGTGGAGATTACTGTGCTGGAGTAAGTGCTATGAAGAGGAGGATTAATTGGTGTGGCGCCTCACAGTTAGCAAGACTGTAATGGTCTGCTAGAACAATGCAATACCAAGGTTGTGGGGATATATATACCGTACATTTTCACTCAAACATAACAGAAATTAATGCTTTCATGGCTGTATGTACACAATACTAAATAATTGTACATACATTTGACATACCGTGGCTTATTTTCATACTTACAATACGCTAAACTCAGAAGACATTTGTCACGATAACTTTCTGTCATCCCCATTCTCCATTCAGATCACAGTGGAGGACTACGAACAGGCTGCCAAAAGTCTTCTGAAGGCTCTGTTTATTCGCGAGAAATATTCAAAACTAGCCTATCACAGATTCTGCCGAACCACAGCACAGTTCCTTCGCAGTGCTGAGAATGTGAGGTGGACCGAGGAGGATGAGGTTCTACCAGGTATGAAATGGACATTCTCCATAAAAAAAACATGACACCATCACTGACAGTGTATTCCTGGTTATGATGGTTTATTTGACAGACCTATGTTGTGGGCCTACAGATATCTGCCCATGTCCAAGGGAGGGGGAGGATCCCTACAGTATGGAGAACATCCCAGAGAACCTGAGCTATGAACTGAAGATGAAGGATGGGATAGTGTATGTATATGACAATGCTGAGGCTCTGAGAGAGAACAAGCCCTGCAACCTTCCCTACCCTGACTTAGAGACGTTTGCCATTGACTTCAGCTACGTGCTGGCCATGATTGCAGATGGACCAACGTGAGTCGCCACAACAAAAGGACACCTCCACTATACTCTGTCAAACTGGCTGGTGCTACTTAAACTTTATTACACTTGGCAGGTTCACTGAGCAGAAAAACTATTTTTCAGGAAGACCTATTGTCACAGACGACTAAACTTCTTGGGTTCAAAGTTCAACCTCCACGAAATGCTCAATGAGATGGCCGAGCTAAAGGAACTGAAAGGTGTGCCTCATAGAGATTTCTACAATGTTAGGAAGGCAAGTATTTTCCTGATCTCTATCGTAAGGAGAATTTGGGATCCCACAGAATAGCGCAAAGCTATCAATACAGTAGTTTTAGTTTTGCCTTCCACTTCTAAAAACTATTCCAGGACATACTGACACTCCTTTCTCAAGTTAAACTATTCATTAAAAAGGAAAAAAACATGTGTGTGTGCTTTAAAAAATGATTTGACCAGCAGAATGAACATTGTCGTCCTTTCTTTCCTCCTCCCAGGTGGACACACATATCCATGCAGCTGCCTGCATGTCTCAGAAGCACCTGCTGACCTTCATCCAGACAACCTGTAAGACTGAGGCAGACCGTGTGGTGTTGAAAAAAGCTGGGCAAAGGATGACTCTGAAAGAGGTGTTCCACAGCCTCAGCATGGATCCCTATGACCTTACTGTGGACTCTCTGGATGTACATGCTGTAAGAAATTTTTTTTTGTTTGTTTTTAGTGTAGCCTTTTCATCAAATGTTTCTGCATATTCCATGTGCTTAAGGTAAATTTATATTAATATTTATTTTAGATATGTGAAAAAGCTGTGGGAGTTAATCAATACAAAATAAATTACTTTTCCCAGTTTTGGAAAAACGTGGCGATCAACAGTCTGTGATAGTCCTGTTAAGGTAAAATGACATAGGAACCACATGTCAAATATAGTTGTGTTAGCCTTCCCATGAAGTTCTCTCACTCAGCTCTCGCTATCTCTAATTTTCTTTTCTTCATTTCACTGCCATTACCTATTTATCTTTTATGTTTTCACTGCTGTGTCAAGAACAGCTAGACCATTGTTCAAGTGTGTCTTGTGCCATACAATATAATGCGATGTTGAATTACCTTCTGCTGCTCACTGGATACCATTCAGTTTGAAAGTCTGTTAAAACTCCATCATATATCACACTCTCACACTCATTAATGAATTTTGAGGCAAAATCCATTATTGCATTCTCTGAGGTGTTGCTTTTGTGTAGCGAAAAAGCGTCCTTGTTCAGGCAAGCAGAGCCAGTATAGTTCATGCTGGACTTAAGTACTGGAATTGATCATTTTAAACCTTTGTGTTACTCATATTGTTTACACACATAGTACCTGACATACTGAACCAGATCAAGCCTAAAGTAAATAAAAACACTTTCCCCATGCATGATGCAGTGATCCTAATCAGTGTCATCAAGTTCAATACCCATAATATGGGGTCTAATGGGAGGAGCTTGCAAGTATTGATGACAAGCATGTTTCTCATGATGAATCATGATGAATATATATGTATAACATTTCTTGATGGTCGATCAAAGCAGGAGATGTGCTTGTTCAAGTTGATTACTAATGCTACAGAATGGCAACCCAGTATAATGTTGTAAATGTTGGATTTCCATGGCATGAAGCACCATCATCATCCAAAATTGGGCCAGTGGTTTCCATGATGTCAAGTATGTCTAAGATACAGATATAGACAGATCCATCATCCCCTCTCCTGATTTCAGTGATGAGGAAGGGAACCAGTTGTTCAACTGAAAGGTGCTACAGGTGAATGCAGGCTAGCCCTGCTTGGTCTACACAACATCAGAGTAATACTAATGTTTTGTAATGTAAAATAGAGATGCAATGACAGAAATGAACCAAAATGTGAAAAGAGTCTTATTTTCCTTTATATATGGATAGCATACAATTCATACTTGGTTTCAATGTAATGTACTGTGCCTGTATAAACTTTACAGGGGAGACAAACTTTCCACCGGTTTGACAAATTCAATTCGAAGTATAACCCAGTGGGAGCCAGTGAACTCAGAGAAATCTACCTGAAAACAGACAACCTCATTAATGGAGAGTATTTTGCTCGCATTATAAAGGTATAAAATCATCATTATTATATGAATTCAATTTTAACTTAAAATCAGTACCAGAAAACAACAACTGCAATCTAAATATTTGAAACTCCATGGCCAAGGTTGAGTGAATGATGTTATCTTAAGCTCCCTCTCTCTTCTTACTTGAAATAGGAAGTGGCCCATGATCTGGAGGAGAGTAAGTACCAGCATGCAGAACCTCGACTATCCATCTATGGACGCTCTCCAGATGAGTGGGACAGCCTGTCTAAGTGGTTTATCCACCACAAAGTGCACTCTCCTAACATGAGGTGGATCATTCAAGTACCCAGAATATAGTGAGTACAACAGCCTGAGGCAGACCTAGAGCTTTCAGTTTCAGGGGTTTTGTTTAAATTTCCTGAAGAATAGTAATAATATTTTAACTGTTTCAGTGATATTTTCAAGTCAAAGAAGCTGGTACCTAACTTTGCCAAGATGCTGGAGAACATATTCCTTCCTCTATTTGAGGCCACAGTTAACCCACAGAAGCACAAAGAACTTCACGTGTTCCTCAAATATGTAAGTAATACTTTTTTTTTTTTTTTTTTAATCAAAATCACCTTCATTAATAAGAAGTTATTACATTTATTTTTATTTTGTGTAGGTGACCGGCTTTGACAGTGTAGATGATGAGTCCAAACATAGTGATCACATGTTCTCCTACAAGAGCCCGAAGCCAGACCAGTGGACTGCAGATATCAACCCTCCCTACAGCTATTACATCTTCCATATGTACGCAAACATCATGGTCCTCAACAATCTTAGGAAGTAAGTGCTGATGCCATCTCCTCCAAACCGTACATTTTATTGAAGGAGAGTGCCCTGCTGTGAGATTGATAGAAAGCAAGTTTTGGTTTTACAGTCCAAGACCTGACCTGGCATTGTGGTCCAATACTCAGTAGGCTGTTTGTATACTTTGTAGAGCTCACTGTGCTATGGGAAGACGTGATTGATGATTCATAGGAAGGTAAACTGAGCTTAGCTATACAGAACTAGCAGCCAAAGTTGGTGCAGTGTGTATTTGTTCACCCCACCAAGTAACAGTTAATCCAGAGACTTAGTCTAATAGACACTAATAAACAATAATACACACTCAGGGCAGTTAAAGAGAGCAGGTTTCCAATCACTTGTGAAAGTGCATAGCGCAAATCAGTGGGATATCTAGAAATACTTTCCCTATGATGAATAAAAGGAGGAAGAGGATTACCCTCTCTTGAAGGTCTCGTGAAGGTCTTTGAGGGCCAACATGTACTTATGTGTCCTCCAGAGAGCGTGGCCTGAGCACCTTCCAGTTCCGTCCCCACTGCGGAGAAGCAGGCTCAATCACTCATCTGGTCTCTGCCTTTCTCACAGTCGACAACATCTCACATGGACTCAACCTAAAGAAGGTACTCTAGACTGCAATCTGCTTAGTCATTTATTTTCCATCCATTGACTGAGGTCTTCGATCCACTTTCACAATAATAAAAGCTTGGATGACAAGAAATTACCTTTAATTTGACCACCCCATCCATTCATTGGCTTGGAAAAAACTATGACTTGAAATTGACCAGATAGCTCCCAAAACCTCCAAATGCATCTACATGCTCAATTAAAATGGCTAACAGTTTAATTTCACTATAATTGAATTCACTAGAAATTATCCCACTTAGAAAATGTATAAGAATGACTGTTCTAATAAGGGTCATGCACTCTCACCACTATTATCCCCACAGTGCAGACACTTTTACAATTCCAAGTCAACAACAACAACAACAATCTTCCCATATGGGGGACAAAATCTTATCAAATGGCCTAGATTATGTGGCTCTTTGGGGCTCCATGACGTGAAAACGTTTGGGAACCCCAGTTTTAGATTAATTTTTAGGATACTTTTGAATTCTACGACAGTCAGTGGGGGCTAGATGCCGGAATATAATCAGGCTGAGAATGTAAACAGATGAAAAGGGTTTATGTAAGGAGATCCTGTCCAGAGATCCTGAGATCCTGTCCAGCTGGGTGTGAGTATGGGTACTGTGTGTACGTGTGTGTGCGTGTGTGTGTGTGTGTGTATGTCTCTGTGAGTGTTTATGTGTGTGTCAGACCTGTATTTTTGTAACCCATGTGTGTCCTCAGAGCCCTGTGCTGCAGTACCTGTACTACCTGGCCCAGGTGCCAATTGCAATGTCTCCGCTCAGTAACAACAGCCTGTTCCTGGAATACTCCAAAAACCCGCTCAGAGAGTTCCTGCACAAGGGCTTGTGTGTCTCCCTGTCCACAGATGATCCCATGCAGTTCCACTACACTAAGGTAAAAAGACAAACATACAGGAAAGCTAGTGTTTCAAAACGGCATTGCTCTCTGTGTGTATTTATACTCAACATACTATTATTATTTATTATTCAGTGTGAACAATTTTGATCTGTTGTTTGTGTGTCCTGATTCCAGGAGGCATTAATGGAGGAGTATGCCATTGCAGCTCAGCTGTGGAAGCTCAGCACCTGTGACGTGTGTGAAATAGCCAGGAACAGTGTGCTGCAAAGTGGCCTATCTCACCAGGTAGAGCGACATTTACAAGACCCAACGTTTGCCATTCCACCAGGCATTGCCAACTCTATAATTCCACAGAGTTTCATCAACACTGAGCCAATGTCATCTGTCTGCCATAAATTCAGAATGTGCTACCATGTTGTGACTTATTTTACTCTTGACTTACAGGATAAGAAGCACTTCTTAGGAGTGAACTACTTGAAAGATGGACCCGAGGGGAATGATATCCGTCGGACCAATGTAGCGCAGATCCGCATGGCCTACAGACATGAAACACTGTGCAATGAACTTAGCTTCTTAGTAGATGTAGTGAAGTCTGAAGCTATGAATTCCCAGCATGAGTAAAATGGACTTCACATCAGACAGAATCCAAGCATGCCAAGCTCTAAACATCAGTTACTCAGACATTCATTTATAAAAAGTATCAGGGTTACACTGGTGACGAAATACAACACATTTTTAATGTTAAATTAAAAAGCAATGCTCAGCTGGTCATTTTGGTAACAGTTTAAAATGAGTTTGGACAGATAAAGAGCCTTGGCTAGGTAAACACCCACAACTTCCATGCTGGTCCATGCAGGCTAGATAGATAACTGATTGCACTTTGGTTTCTCAAAGGTTCTCACAGAACCTGTGGAGGGTTGGACCTGATGTAGGCGCACATTCTTGTTATTGCACATATTCAGTCTTTATAAACATCCATACCATACACAGAAGTTTCCAGGAGATGTATGTCATAGGAAATACTGGCTTGAGGTTTTTAATTTACTGTATATACCAGGCATGCGGTATGTATGACAGCACACTAATGGGTGGCCTTTACTGTTGAGAAAGCTTGCCATGGTGTTTATCAAGAGGAAAGATACTTTTAGCAGAGATGAATAATGTCTGGGAAAATGTCCTCTGTCTCCCCTACATGGACGTGTTTATAGAGGTTTCAATGAGGTTTCAGGAAGGTATCATATAGTTCAGTGAGGTATAAATGCATACCATTGCAATGATATGATGTGCTTTTAAAAAAAAGTTATTTGTTGATAGAGCTGATTTTGATCTGAAAAAAAAAGCCATTTGAACATCACTGTATTGCAAATATTGCCATCTAGTGGCTACACTGCTGGCGCGTAACATTACATTCTGACAGTAATACAATTGCAGCATTTAACAATATCAAATGACTTTGAAAACAATTTCAAACAATTATACAAAATATATTCATAAAATAAATGTATTTATGGCCACACAGAAACACACATCTCGGGACACATCATGTGCCCTTATTATAAAGAATAATACTTAGTTGTCCATTTTTATTCTGGTTACAGTGTCTCTTCAAAATATCTCATCAGGGTAATGTTTAGCTTGTGTTACTGCACTCTTCTATTCTGACTTCTTCCTGAGCATCTTTCTGGGGGTCCGTTATATTCTTCACACATGTCCACTCCTCTGTCTCAATGTACTCCTGCTGCTGCTTCACCTGTGAGCTCAGAAAACACTTCTTGTTCCTTTTCATAGAGAGAATGAAAAAATAATGATATTATGTATACTGATATTAAACAAACATAGACATTTCTCTGTAATTGTATATACATTTTAGATACACTCCATGAAAGAAAGCCACTTAACCTTATCGGATTCTGCCAGCTCACCATCATAGGGCACTGCTTTCACTGCTATTTATAGCCTCTATTTAAAGCACTATATGGAACCAAACTTTAAATGGTGCTATATAGCACGCACTATTTTTTATTGAAAAACATCAATAAAAAGGACTAACTATACTTTAGACAGTATGGCAAAAAAGACATAACAGTAGTAGTGATTTCAAGTAGAACTTAAACCTGGGAGATCAGTAACCAGAGGACAGATTTATAGACTTCATTACTTTAATGTGGTACTTCCTTTTGGTCTATTATCAAAGAACCACTGATGAACTACGGTAGATATATACAGAACCAATTATGAACTATTACAGTGCCATGAACCATTTGGGGTTCTTTACAAAACTCCTTGTGAAACGTTTGAACCGTTTGGTTCAATATGAACCACTCGGTGCTGTATGAAATCACTAATGGTTCTTCAGTCAACAGTGAAAAACCATTTAGATGTCCAAGTATTGGTTCTATAAAGCACCATTTAGCCCACTAATAATCTGAACCGTCTTTTTTATACCTCAGTAATCTATATTTTCACCTGGAAAAATCACTCACAATTTTATGTATGCAAGGATGGCCATTGCAGTTAGGACAAGGGCACAGGCTGAGGTGATAAGAAAGGCCTTTGCTGGTACTGAAACAATAATATATGGGAAAGAAAGGACATTAGTTATAAAATACAAATTTTATCCAAACGCTAATGATGAGAGGTCTTACTTCACCACCACTTATTTCCTGCACAATATGAATTCTAGCACAAACAAATATTACATACCTCCAATAGAGCCCTGTGCATTGCTCATGAACTGGGATGGTTCTGCCTCTGTGTCTATGTTATTAGGGGATGAGGAAGAGAGAAGAGAGGTGGACAGGGTTGAATGTGTGGACTCGACCAGATGGGGGGTAAAAGTTGGCTGGGGGTTAGAGGTGGAGGTTGTTGCCTCAGGAGGAAAAGGAGTGTGCTCCGGGTAATCCCTGGTGGTCAAAGGGCTATCAGCTGCAGTATCCTTCAATTGTGGCACCATATCTGTGATGAATGTATATGAATGAAGGCCATGAGAGATTGCACCAGAATTATATATAAAGTGTATTTCTTAATAACTCATTTTATGATTATGATTATGCATTTGTATGGGTCACTGAGGCAATGGCTCAAACATTTCCTTTTGAGTTGAATGATTTAACTTTGCCACACGAACTGAGGGAGTGCACAGGAAGTCACTGTAGAGTGTTTTTTTTTTTTTTCAATTTTCCATTTTCCTTTCACATTCATCGACTCATACAATACGAAAGGACTGCATGATGATAATGCAGTCCTTGGAAATTGCTTGAAAAATGCCCAGTGCAGACTTAGTTCAGGTTCAGAGTGCAATACGTGAAGTGTATAGTTTAATTTCCTAAATCAAATGAACAGTTCATGTGAATCCAAAAAGGTTGAGGGAATACCACCGAATTTCAATATATCAAATAAGTTATTCCTATGTCTTTGGGGATTTTATTTTTCAAAAATAGAGACCTATTACCTATTACCAGATTTAAGACAAGAGTGCCCCGCTCCATACATATTATATACATTACATATTCTACTTAAGTATTGATTGAAATCATTTAGCTGTAGAAGTTTAAACAAACGTTCCTTGACTCCATTTGATTCATTTAACATTTTGGAGCAAATTTCGCTCAAGCAAACAGAAATTTACAGGAAAGTCCAAAATGGTTTTCTACAAACAGAATTCTGAATTCTGAATGTATGTAATGCAATAATGCTTAATTTTGAAAATCCAATTAAATCCAAATCCAATCCAAATGTAAACCCCATAAATCATACACATACTCCAGAATCATTCAATTGCATATGATATGCATCTAGTTTCACTAAAATGATTTATGTTTAAAGAAAAGAAAGCCAAGACTAGTTTGTTGTAGGCCATAAAAATAGCATGAATGAAATTTAGTGGTATTCCCTTTTAATGCATACTGTAAAATCATGTGATAAAGAGAAAAGTTCATATGTCTTACCTGATTCATTGAAACAGAACACATCAAACTTTTCTGTGACAAACACGCGCCATTCCACCAGCCCTGTCTTGTTTTTGCCACACACTGCACTTGCATTTATTCGAGGAATGACCACAAAATGTTCATCAATCCATCCATACCTGAACATAACATAACATAACATAACATAACATAACATAACATAACATAACATAACATAACATAACATAACATAACATGCTATTTGGTTGTCTGCTACCTGTTTCCAGTAACAGATACTGTGGTGATCGAGGCAAAAATATTACAAATATTGTTACTCTGCTGGAAAACGGCCTTACCTGCATGTTTCTAAGCCCAGTGAGAGTGCGTCCAGTACTTGTGCCTTTGAGGCGATTTTCAGTCCCATGGACCAGCAAACCTCCCTAGCCTCAGAGGCATTGAAGGCATACAGAGGCTGGTTGATTGCATTTATGTTGCTGACTTGGAATACACCGGCAAAGCTGGTTTCTGGGAAAACTTTTTTTGTAAACACAACACATTGTTGTTTATAGTTCAAACACTAGTTTAGCATAGTTCAAATGTACAAACAAAATAACAAATTCTAAAGCTTGGAGAGGAGTTGCCAACACTTTTATTATTATTATTTTAGAAATTTAAGGTAAAATGTAGAAATACAGTATATAAATGTTACATATACAAATATCAAAATAGAGTTCCTTACCTTTCATTTGGCTTGTGTCAATCTTTTGATCAGAGATGGCCAGATTTATTGGCAACAATGAGATGAGGCAAAGCCAGATCATATTCATGACTGGTCAAAGTAGAGATGGATGACTACTGGCGATGACAAGTGTTGTGTGTCTGTGAGTCAAATGAAGGGGTTAGATAGAGGTGATTCTATTCAGTGGGCTGTGTGGACTTTGAGATTGCCAGAGAGCAAGGGAAAAGGAAGAGGGAAGTGCTGATAACAGGTCAAATCAAGAGTCATTAAATGCTTTCGGTCAGGTCCAGGAATAAGAGAAAAAAAGAGAAAAACAAGTCACATGTCACACATGTCAACAGGAGATGAAGCTACAAAAATGGTACAATGGAGTACAAAATGCAGTACTTCATATTTCAAGAATAATTAAATGATGCATCAAACTCAAACGTTGAAAAAAAAATGTTTTGAAAAAATGCTTTACGTAAGACTTTTAAGACCTTAACAAGAGCTTTTCAGAGAAATACAAAATAAATAGAGTTGTTGGATCAAGGTGAAATTATCGCTTGTTATACTGAGAACAGAGCACAACCAATATGAGTGTTAAGGAAATAATAAGATGCACAGAGGTTATTTTATTGACGCAATTAAAACCTGCCCTTATGGTGCGCTCCAAAGAGGAAGAGGGATTTGCACTGTTACTGACATCTAACACTGGGTACAAATGATTTCCTCCCTCTGGGCATTGCTCAATCATGAACAAGCGTATGAGGCCGGGCATCCTCTGATGAGCCTTTGACACACAGCGACATCCCACTTCCACAAAAACATCACACCACAACCCCTGCCAACGGGAAATGACGCAAAAAGGGTTGATTAATGCGTAGTGGTGTTTTTATCAGATGTGAAGTGTCAATTACATTTGGCCATCTTTAAGAGGGTAACAAAAACGTAGAGATAATTCCCATGTTTTATGATGGGCAAGTGTTTTAAGACTTCATAGGATTTCAGTTTAACACTCAATTAGATTACACAAGTGCCTCCCTCAGATAAATAAGTTGCTGTAATGAGAGGGCTGTAAAACCATTCGTTATCTAGTGCTGGACAGTAGGAAAAGACATGGTGGTGAATAGTCAATAAAATTCAACATTCAAAAATGTGAAAATTCAAGACATTAATTATTAAAATTGAACTGCTCTTTATGACATTTTTAGAATAGGGACACCTTAGCAGCACCTTATATTCCTCACTATGAACATAACTGCAGATTGTTTTCAGGCACCTTTATTAAAGGTGAAGTGGCAGAGCATAAAACCCACAAAAACCAAACACAGGTAGGCACACATGTGCAAAGAGGATAAAAAGGTCTCATGCATCTATAGAGTGCTCTCATACATGAAGAAAATCTCTTTCAGTGCTCTGAAGACACAAACCAAAACACAATCAGGAACCATCAGCTGCAAAATATTGCACTTAAGGAACTACTTTGGAATGTGCTTACATTTGAACTGTATTCAAAAAGTTTTAAATACACAATATAGAAATCTTACTAAAGAAAAAACATTCCTTTAATTTCTATATCTTTAAATATGACTTAAAAGTCTCTCAGGGACTTTATTATCGACTGGACCTGAGAGATTATACATTAACAATATAGTGTAGATAAATGTACACTTTGTCTTCTGTCTATTGTGGCATTTAATGGAATACCATTAAGACTACCAGAACCAACAAGTATAATAAAGTATGTATCTAATTCACACTATATAATTGGTCCCTAAACAGAAATGATCGTTGCTTCTCACCGCCACCAACAACCCAGCAACTTTCCTATCAAAATAAAATTATAACTTAATAATATTAACTGTGAAAAAGGCTAAATCATCTGAAACCAAAAAAGCCTCCCAAATCTACATTCTTTGACTGTAGCGAGTCCTAGTCGTGGATTCAAGTTAGCTCTAGTGTGGTGATGACTAAGATGACTAAGACTCTTCAGGCAGAAGTGGAGAATGAGTGGGGGTCTTCTTTTGTTATTCTGCAGTGGGGTTCTTTGGCTGTGCTGCTACATTCATTCCAAAGATCTTCTTCTTGCCTTGGACAATGTCTTTTTCTGCTGACATGTCCCCATGGCCATTGGAGTAGTCACTGAAGTACGTAAAAACATTGACAACCAGCAGCATCACCAGCAACAATGTCAAGGAAATCCAGAGAAATCGGTTATTCCAGGAAATCTTGGGGCAAATCCGGTCAAGGAAAACCAGGACCTCCTCCATCTTACTGTGAAGACAATATTGAAAGAAGAAAGGCATGAATTACAATCTGGTTTTCTCACCTCATACGGTATGGATGTAGTCTTGTCATTGCTGTCCAAGCAGTCTAAAAATATGTTTTTGGCATGTTTTTATGCCTCAAATTCGATTAAATTCTGATATCTGTTCATGGGATTTGTGTCACAAATTTGTATAGCACATTTCAAACACAGAGCATCACAATGTGCTGTCCATTAAAATAGCAAACATTATATACATACACGCACACATACACATACACACACATGCACACACACACTTGAGGGTGCTAGGGTGCCTGCCTCCTTTTGTCATGGACAAGCACAGCTGTTTTCATTCAAGAAAGGAAATGATATGAAAAAGACAATGGTATGGGTCTCTATACTATATTTGAACATCAGTAGGACTTTTGTTATAATGATCATTAAAGCACCATTAAAAAGCATCAATCAGCATCTTTATTTACCACCAGGATCACAGTAGTAGAGACCTATTTTAAACAAACATCAATTTGTTCGTTCAAATGTATGTGTGATGCATGAGCATCCAGTATCCTGCATGTGGCACATGACATTGGGAAATATGATGTATAAATGTACTTGATTTCATATAACAGTGCACACAACTTGCAAGTGCCTTGAACACAATTGAAGATCCTTCAGTTCTCTGTCTATAGCTGCCGCAAAGTATGAGCCTGATAATTACTGTCAATGATTAATGGAGTAATTCAATTTGGCAGTGCAGTAAGCCTAAGCTATGCTGCACACTATCCTGTCTGAACACATCAGTCTGTATTACATGCATTGGATGTGATCAGAAGATAGATCATTTGGCCTGCTTGTGTAAATGCAACCAAAGAGACATTTTTACACAGTCATGGGACAAATGTCTGCATACATATATACATACATATGCTAAGGCAGGAAAATAAGATGAATGTAAATTACCGTCTGGTCTTCATCTTTTTACCACCCTCCTCATCCTTATTTTCTGATTCCAGCAATTTCTCCTCAACTTTCTTCTCTTCCTCCTTTACTTCCTGGAGCTCTTTAGATTGCTTTAGTCCCTCTTGGTAGCTGGATTTGGACATTTCATCATATATGCAGCAGAATCACAAGCACATAACACAATGTATGACTATATGGTCATCTTATAATGTGACAGTGACAAATAATGTATAGCATTGGTCCTCATATCTGGACCTCTGGGTCTAGGGTCCTGCTGGTTTCCTATTCTGCCCGGTAGTTTCCATTTTAGCTGTCCAATCAGGGGCCTATTTAGACCTGGGATGCCAGGTGAATGCAATTAACTACTTGGTAGGATAGAAAACCAGCAGTACCGTGGACCCCGAGGCCCGGATTTGAGTTCCACTATAGTGCCTCATTATGACAGTGGACTGTGTGTTTACTGTATATTGAGTGTAAATATCACAAAATGTATAGTTAGTAATGTATACTTATACCACTGCAGCTAACTTGAACTAACTTATGATGCAAGTAACCTTTGATGCTGCTAACTATAACTTAAGATAACTACAATGTCACCGTAGAGAGAGATTGTGTGCTTGTAAATAGAGGTGTAAACAAAGAAGCAGAGAGAAGGCCTCACCCTTTATTGTAAGCCTCCTCCTCGATCTTCGCCTTGAGCTCTGCTCTGATCTCAGCCCTGATCTCCTCTACGTTGACAGACGGCTTGGTTGGTGCAGATGGCTCACCTTCCTGCTCTGACACACTCTTTCCACTGTATTGTTTCAGATAGGAAAGAACAATCAGCCTTGGTTGCTACCACTATGAGACTATTATGATACTGAACTGATTGTACATTCTCACTTGGTGTTCTGTCACAACACTGTGGCCTTGTCTTAATGGATTGTAGCATGGTTGAATGCGAGATTGCATGAGTGCCATCATCACAGGCAGGGCTTACATAAGAAGTGAAAGTACAAAAGCAAAAATGTATACATGGAAATACAAATCTCAGGGGATGGGCACTTTGCACAGTTGTTATTGCTTTTCTCTTGTTCTCAAAGAGCAGCTGTTGGCACGGGGACATCTTCTAGCTCAGATACTTAAGAGTTTCGTCTCAGTCTCACCTTATAACAAGGCCATGATTGGAACCTCGTGCCTGGACTTTGTCAGACTCTTGGACAAATGTTTAGATTACATCCCAGGATAGCATATCAATCATCTGCAGCTGGGTTTTTATTATTTTTTTATGCCTGCAGAATTATTTTCACCACATAGATAATGGAAGAGTTGCATGGGTTTCGTGTTGTACTATACATGTACGATACATGTGGTTCTTCTGGGAACGGTTCCTGGGGAATATATCCTGAAGGTCACACAAACAAACCAAGGACCCTGGAGCAGCAGAAAACGCTGCATTGATAACAGTGGTTAGATATTCAAGGCTTTTCTTGGCCCATTGTTTCAAGGAGCTGTGGCCTGACCCTGGGAATCAGGCAATATGTGGTATGTGTGTGTATGCATACATGTAGTCATATATGTGTATGTGTATGCGTGTATGTGTGTGTGTGTGTGTGTGTGTGTGTGTTTGTGTGTGTGTGTGTGTGTGTGCGTGTGTTTGTGTGTGCGTGTGTGTGTGTGCGTGAGAGAGGGACATTGTAACACAATGGCTTTGAGCAAAAAGACACCAATACACATAACGTACCATTCTGTTGTTGGTTGTGCAGCTTCTGTGGGAGCATTGCTTTTCATATCATTTGCTTCACACTAAAGGGAAACAAACCATAACAATATTGTTGCTGATGACAATAATCCATAATTAATATAGTTAGGACTTGATGGAGAAGTTATTACCTATGACCGATGAGTTATAGCAATATAATTCAGTTAGTTACGGGACAGGAAGACCTACCAGGACAGGAAGAGCAGCACCAATTGTGGGGCCAGAGGTGGGGCCTGAGGTGGGACCTGAGGTGGGGTTGGGGCCAGGGCCTGCTGTAGCTGGGGTCTGACCAGGGATGTTCAGGAGGTTAAACTTAGGAACCACTGCTACACTGACCCTGCGTCTGGGCAACGCCTAATAAGGGAGACAGAACATACAACAGTGTTAAAGCTTTAGACCTTTCAACCTACAGAAGCATGATAATATCACTGAAAGACTATTTCATGAACGCTAATTTAAATAAGAAATATGATGAAAACTCATAACAACAAACAGTTTTATATACGATAAACATATGGACAAAAACATCAGCAAAACTAAAGCACTTTACCTTCCCCAGTGTGAGGGACATGGATCTAGATGCCCGTGGGACTCCATCATCTGTATACAGCACAAAGAGAACACAGGATTACATCAGAACTTAACCCAGGATCACACCCAGTTGCCCCAGTGAAGATACTCAGTGACCAACACTAGAATACGTTGGTTGTGCTGTGCAGCTCCCAGGTGAGATTATGCTTAGCTGTATGAGTGCAAAGCAGGGGTGGTGCTAAAAAAAGGCATGCTTACCAAAACCCTTGCCTGGATAAATAAAGATTACAAGAAAGGTATTTTCCATATGCAGGCATGAATCCCATCACACCGGAAAAATGAATTCCCTTTCATTCCCTCTCCCCTCCAGTACTTGATCTGAATGCTATCTTTGGTGTAGCTTTACCTCCAGTGTCTACAGACCCTCCATAACAGCGGTTTGAGTTCTGGTTGGCCAGCTTCTTAAATTCCATCAGCTCTGCATGGTCCTTCTCATAGGTCCTCTTCAGATTTTCAACGTATTGCATCATGACCTCGGTCGCCTTGTTCATACGTTTCTCCTATTGCACAATGAAAGGGCAATCAATACAAGTCTGCATTTCAGTATGTGAGAAAAACATGCCTGGATCCATCGCCTTTATGCAGTCACCCACCCATACTGAGATATATTTTGATAATAATATCTTGATGTCATCAAACTTGTGCTAAAATAACTTTGGTTAGGCAACTAAAACAACTTTAGTTGTTTTAGGGATAGGTTATGCACCTGGCCAAGTATAGGTATAGTATGAATCAATGCATAGGTATAGTACAGATCAAGGTTGCATTTTATAAAATATCATATGAATGTTGTATGAGAACATGTAAAAAAAAAAGACTTGACCAGATCATGATCAGACGCACTTTCTCTGGAATGACTCATGTATTTGAAATTATTTTTCATTTGATATACTATATACTTATCTTATACTATACTATATACTATCTGTGCCATTGATAAAAGCCTTATTGTTAGGTGGACGGCTGTAAAAACACAAGACACACAAACAAATAAACAAGAAATGAGTAATTCATTTGGGGATTTCTGGGTTATAAATAGCTGAAGACCTTTGTACTTAAGATGCCTGTGGCATCTTACAAATATAGCAAGCAGCAACTCTGCTCATTTACTGATGTTTGCTTTGGTCAGTATGAGGGCAACCATAACATCAGATGAAATCTTTCACAAACATATTGTATGTGTTTTATCTGCTGCCAAACAAAGTTTCCAATGTCCCGCATGTTTTTACACTACAGCATTGTTTTCCTCTTTCATTGATCTGTTCTACTTAATGCATATGTGTACCGTAGTGACAGGTTTACGTTGTCCTTTGGATGTGCGTAACCGTACCTGTCGAACTGATCCAACTATCTCAGCCCTGCTGGACAGCCGTGTGGCCAGGCGGTGCAGCACTGCTACTGTCTCGATGAGACGCTGGTAGGCCTCGCGCTGCTCCAAGTTCTGCCACTGTGGTGCTGTCATCTGCAAGAACCACAACACACTTTAAATAGAAAACTCTCAGAACAATATATAACATTGTGACCTTTTGTCACTGGTACTGCACCCTTAGTCAGACAAAATACATATTCACTGTGGGATTCTTCCAGGAAACATTACACTTCAAAGAAGATATAAGAGGACCAAACATAGTGTATACTTGTCACTGACATATATAAAGAATTTCTTTGTACTGTTGAGAACTACTAACCCTAACGCTAACCCTAATGCTACATTGTAAAAACTGAAACCAATCATTTATTATTTTATTAACTCAATGTATATAGATGTGTCAATTTCAACTTAGTATTGCTAGTTATCAACTTCAGAACTTATAATCATGAGTTCATGTCTTGTGACTTAAAATTATGAGTTGAAAGAACTTTTTTACCGTACCGCACAGCATGCATTGTATTGATGCATGATACCCATGATGGAAATTAGTTTTCTGTTCAATCCCAATCCCCGGTATTGTATAGAATTTGGAGTAGCCATTCTCTGTTAGACATGACAAGTAGTGTCCAGTGTCTTGTGCTCACATTACTGTAGATTGAGCTGCTTATTTCTCACCACAAAGTATAATTGTTTTGTAACACATGAACAGCTGACACTAAAAACCTGCTTACGAGTGAAAGAACAACACTGGAATGCAGTTCATCAATATGGATTCAACTGATAAACACTGACTAGACTGACGCACTGAACTTACTGTGTTAAGTTCACTCAGTGAGTTTTACTTTATTAGAACAACTAATGTACTTTGACCCAACTATTCACAACTATGTCAGCCAACTTGCAATTTCAAGGAAGCTTATGTTTTCAAGTTGAAGTGTACTTAATATTTATTGCAGTGTAACCCTGACCTGTGAAATGCAGAGAGAGCTGAATTATTCAAACATCAGATGATCTATCGTTACTATTTGCAATCATGAGCACTGACCTTTAATGCGCCTTTGAACTCTTCCAGTTCCTTCTCCGTGTTTTCCTCAGTCAGGTTCCGCTCCCTCTCTGACTGCTTCAGCCGGGTCTCCAGAGTGTAGTTGTCGTTACGAAATGCCAATGACAGCTGAACAAATGCATTCTGTGGGGAGGATGTGACTCAAATGAACATACATTATTGGCCACATGGGACAGATCAACAGTTGATGATGGAGATAGCCCGACTCACTGGACGTCCACATCAAGTGGATCAGAGAGACCAGGTCATTTAACAATCTGCATACACAGATACACAGATAGCTATGAGAGACTGAATGGATCTGTCTCCGTGCCACCGTGCAATACTCAACACCTTACCCAGCTAAAATGCAGTTAACAGTTAACTAGTGTGTGAGTCCAACATAAGCATGGGTAATAAGCAACAATACTGCCAGTGGACCTCCCAGTGTTTGGTTTGCTGTAAAGATCAAAGCCAGGCTGTGCAGTGTTCCAAACGCTGTACTAGCATACATGGGCCACGGCTGATAGGAAACATATGACCTCTGACTGTCCTCGTCCAGACACATCCCCATGGGAACAGCAGGCGGGGCTGTAGCCTGAGCCTGACAGACTCACTTATGTTTGCATTGTCTCCACAGAGACAGGAAATCACATCGGGTCTCATCAGTCCTGATCAGGAACAGAGAACCACTTTCCTGTGGACAGACCACTGCCAAACACACAGCCAGTTTTCACCGCTGTGTAATTAACTACCGTGGTAAGAAAATAGGCTGAATATCTTAAACTTGGGACTCCACATGGCAAATGTTCAGCATACAGTGCAATAATATCTTCTGCCTGCAATGTTTGAAAGATTAAATAGAATATACATTACATTACAGTCTTTTAGCAGAATAGAGTACGTTTACTGAACTTTTCTAAGATGATTCATGAAGACAATTAATTATTGCATAACATTTTGAAAGTAGAAATGATGATAAGATTGATACTCTTTCCTTGACTGACAAAGGCAATAAGGCAGAATATGGTATAAAACGTGAAACTATTTTAAAAAATGGCCATGTGTATTTAAAAATAGATCAAACATTTTGTGTGATTGAGTCTCTTACAATATTCAGGTTTTCACACCACATCAGAATGATTAACTATTAAATGGTCAACTCATTAATCAAGACATAAACAAAAGGGAAACAGCAGAAAGGTTCAACTTTTTACACAAAACTGACAGTAGGCAAAGACTTTAACATGAATGGGAATGATTTGAATCATTCAGTAACCACATCAGATACCAACCTCAACTTCTTTTTCAGTGAGTGGGAGTGCACTGGAATAAAATCAAAGATGAATTGTTAGTAAAGTAAGTAATATGTGTATTTTTAGGCAGTATAACTGAGATGTAAGGAGGATTACCTTTAAGTTATTAGACAGAGAACACATATCAAAACTTTAAAAAATCCAATTAAGCAGTTGTTGGCTTGTTACACACCAGCCTGGTAGACCCCGGTGAAGTTTGAGTTTTCTTAGCATCAGGTCTGAGATGTTTGGCATGGCATCAGATTTCTCCTTAGTCTCCTCACCACTTGGGGAGGTTGGAGAGGGCAGAGGACCTGCAGACATATCAACAGACCCAAGAGAATTACCTGCTTTCTTTCCAAAATACCAAATCTTTAATGAAACTATTTGCTCATCTTCCACAAATGTTTCTCACATGCTTTAACAAGCACACCATCTGCTGACAAAAATTTAAAACAGCATTCCTGTGTCTGGTATGAGGTTGTCAATGCAGTGAATGGGTAGCAGAGAGGAAGAAAATAATTGATCATGTTCTCTGGGCTAGAGTTTCCCTGAGAGAGCAAAGTTGATAGTACTTTCTGTCATCTGTATACAATAGGACAGACAAACAAGAACTTCTACCTTTTTCCTGTTCAGCAGTTTCACTCAAGTCTGGTAACTTGGATCCCACAATGCTTTGGTTCCGTACCAGCTTGTGCTCCTGTACACAAAACAAAGGTTCACATGAAGATCAAACAATTCAGAACAGCTGTCGTAGCGTAGAAGAGGGGCCAGAAAAGTACACAACATTTTCCCTGCTTTAACTCCGAAGGCAGGCGGTTAACAGTCACATAAAAGCTGTGATACCAAAGGGTTGCATGGCCTTTACTGTACCTCTCTGAGTTTAGACAGTTTCTGTACACCGCCAGGCTGGGCTGGGAGGTCCTTGTACCCTGAGGGCTTGAACAGACTATCCCGGGGCATGTCGGAGTGGGAGAAGGTCTCCTCTGCAGTAGGAGGGAAGGTAGGGGCTCCATTTCTTGTATTAAGGGTGCCTACAGTGTCCCAAGAGACAGCTCTCATGAGTGGAGGGAAGGCCCCGATCGTCTTGATCTCGGCTGTACAAGGGGCCTGCTGAGTAGGGGGCCGGGGTACAGGTTTGGCCACCCCCGTGGCTGGGGCCTGATTGGGGCTTCGGCCTGGACCCTCATCCGCTTTATTGACTACTGTAGGACCAGGGCTTTTCTTAGGGACACTAGGGTCACAGTTCTCCTTCTGAACAGCATAACGGGGCGTTAGGGTGCCAGAGGACACTTTCCTTTTCTCAATGGGCTTCCAATCTACCAACAGCCTGGGACCCTAAGGGTAACAAGATAATAACTATTATTACTCTAATTGTATATCCACAGTGATAAAAGACTGTGCAGTGAGGGAGCCTGTTAGTCTGACCTCCTGCTCCTGGGTGGTGACGTCGGGCTGCTCCCTGATCGACGGAACCTCCAGATGCTAGAAAAGATCGGGATGAAAATGACCGCTGAACACCACATATCACTGTAAGTGTATTTGTCTACTGAGTGCCAATAATAACAAACCCTTTACCTGACCGACAGACTGTGAGCTGACATAGGTCACCTCTGTGGGTCCCACCACTGTAAAGAGCAGAACAAGTGCTTACATCATTCTGACAAAATACAGTAGTAAATTATTGGAAGCTATTGCAAAACAGCTGTTAATTGTGTAGAAGCACACACACACACACACACACACACACACACACACACAGAATGAAGTACATACTAATTTGAGGGGCCACAGTAAGTGAGCTACTTCTAGATGAACATGGTGAGGATGATGGAGTTGGATTTGGAGTAAGACCTGTGGATAAAACACTTGTATTTAATTTAGTTCACTGTGACATTCTGTCTTACTATAATATGAGGCAACTCTTAGCAAATGATCCTTCTCTATCATGTTTAAGGTAACAGAGAAAGTTAAAATAGATTATAATTGATTATTTGACCTACAGTGTTATGTAGTAAATGTTTACACGAGAGGCCGTGGGAATTATCTAGCATGCTCTCAGAATACCCAGGGACACTAGAGACCATGGGAACATGCTCACTTTAAATTAATGAATCATCAGTTGATCAAAACAAACATATTGAGGATCTTTTCTATCAACTGTACTTGGTGACATTATATGCTATATATTCACAGTTTTCTGTGTAGATGTGTCTATGAGTCTACCTATGTGTATGTGTGTGTTTATGTGTGTGTGTGGGTGCACGCACCACCTGTGGGGGAGTCGGTAAGGCTGCTGGTGGACCTGCGACCACGGCGTGTCAGGAACCGATCGCTGACTTTCTTAGCCTGCTCTAGCAGCTCCAGATTCTTCTGTCGATCCTCCTCAGAGAGATGCAGCTCTGGTAGCTGGTCTTTCACAAGGTCAATCACATTACCTGTGCTGTCTAAGAAAGGGACACATACGTGTACACACACACAAACACACACATGCGCACACACTTTGATTCCATATTTTATTTGTCTATCCAACCTTCTCATATAAGTAAGTCAATTAAGAACATATTATTTGCAAGACAAGGTACAAACACGACAAACAAAACAACATAACCATAGTCAAGCAGTGATATTAGCTAGCAGGCAGAGGTAAAACTTTGATTTGCATTGTATTAACAAAAAGTCAGCTAGTAAGGCTTTGAAAATATCAATTAGTATATCAAACAATTCATTTTAATACATTCTTAAGAAAGGTTCAGGTATGAATAAGTAGGATTTTTTTTTTTAAAGTTGAGTGCTTTTGGAATGAATAGGTTTAAATAATCTCTCAGGACTCTGTGGCACTGATGACCAAACTTAGACATTTCTCAAGATATGTCTGAGTCCTATATAAGGCAAGACTAATCTCTCTCTCTCTTCGGTTGTTTGAAGTGAGGAGCTCATTCCTGCTCATATTGTTTCCACAAATCGCATCATATGAGTTTTGCTGAGAGAGAGCTGTCAATTGTCAGACTGAAAACACATGGGGAATATAACAGAAACAGAAGGAGAGGCTGGAACAGAGCTCCTTCCTTTACACACTAGGATTGAAGGGCTCCAAGAGCTTTGTCTACCTGGAGGAAGCACTCATATACCAGATGGAGAAGATGACCTCACTGACCTTAATGTGGTCCTGGGCTAAAAAGTGTAAGAAACTCTGCTCAAGATGAACTCAAAACAGCCTTAGAGTGTTGTTTCTCAAGATAATGACAGTTACAGTACTGATATAAAAACCAGGAATAAAATCAGTGTGCAGGTAACTGGGTTTACCCACCGACTGTGGTAATGGGAGCTCCAGAGGAGGAGTTTCTGGCCAGGCGACTTCTGGGACTGTGTGGTCTAGGAGAGGAGAGGAGGAACAGGGGAGAGAGGAGGAGGAAAAGTCTAAGAGCAGCGATGTTACAGACACATGTCTACAGTTACAGAAGATGCTTTCTAGAAATATCTAGATGGCTTGCTTGTGACTATGTTGAATACCTGGCCTGCTCTAGAGGACGTCCATCCTGTTGCACAATAGTGACCTGCTGTGGGAAGACAATGATGGGGGCAGTCATGACAGCTCGACTTTCACCTGGTGTATACTGTGTATAGGATTATAAACCCCCCCCAGAAAAAAACAGGACAACGATGTCAGAGTTAAGACAACAAGAATACCGCAAAGCTAGCATTGGTGTAATACGTACATCTTGCTCTCAAATAACAATCCATAGATATGGATAAAGTGGAAAATATTTCCAGAATTCTTAACTTCAATATTTTAGTACGTAACATATAATAACATCAGGGTAAATATGTCACCAAGTGTCTTTTGTTATTAACAGGAGTACAGAATATTCAGACTCACTTGAAAATGAAATATTTAAGTGTGGTGACTGGTTGGTTTGGAGACAACTGACTTCTGAAGCTCTTAATATTGTTTCGCTAAATAGGCACCACAATTCTCCTCTAAATGTCTGCTATAAAGCATTGCTTTGGTAATACAGATAATTCCAGGATTATTGCTCCAAAAAGCTTTTAGGGGTAAAAGAAATAAACGTTTGGGGGTTTTTACCAAGTTTTCAACTTTTTGCTCTGTAATGTTCAGATCATGATCAGACACTTTTTTTTTATAACTAGAGACCTAAATCAGAGGATATTAGCATCCCCAAGAGACAAAGAACAGGGACAAATCAATACTCATAATAACACAAATAAATAATGTTCAATGTACATGTAGTAATAAATTGTTATGTTAAACAATTCCACTGTGTCAAACATGGACCTGAAACCCTTGTCCAAGGGTTGCGCAAAATAAGAATGCAAATAAACAGACAGACTGGCATCAAACACTAATTTCCTAAGAGCTCCTCTAAGCGCTTGCTTTTGGCCTACAATCCCAATAAAAGGAATCCCTCTAATGCTGCAGAAAGCCCATGGTTGTTTTATAATAAAGGTGGATACTTTATACTGCTGGCATATGTCCTGAAGACTAGATTACAGAGCTTTGTTACATTCCGCAGAGATGTCTTATCTGGCCTGTGTTTATGACTGACTGCAGCGGAAGACAATGTTCTCAGAGGAAGAGTAAATCACTTGGTCTGGTCAGGCAGCTGTGCGTTTAACGCTTCGTTGTCTGCAGAATGTATGGTAAATCAAATGCTGATATCTTTCAAATTAGATCTACCATATGCTCCATGGCAAATCAAACAGTAAACCATGAACTGAATCGTGCTAGCTCTACTGGGCATTCCACACTTCTGTTTCAAAGACTTAAGTGGTGGATCACTCCCATGGTCGCTGGGTGATTTACTGTAAAAACACAGGCAAAATGGCCTTCAAAGACTCAAAACATCCCAGGAATCCAATGTAGTACAGTTTAGTTTGTTAATAATAGGTGGGAAGCCACATAAACATGAGAACAGAATCAAATACGACAACTTGTCCAAAGCCAGCCAACATACAGTATCTTGAACACACAGTCCAAACTATGATGTTTTATTACCCCATTCTCCTGAACAGTGTAGCCTCCATTAGACAGCCACAGAAAGCATTTGCAGTAAGGGAAACCACAGGGACAAAAATAATGTCCTATTTGAGTGATTTGGGAAAGAACACTGTGCTTTCTATCTGGGGGGACTAATTCAATATTTCCACTCAATAGAAAGGGCTTTTTGAAGACAAAAATAGCACTATGAAAGACACGTTTTTTGTAGAGCAGACTTCAATAGCAACATTGATAGAAATAAATAGACATTTTCCGAAGTGATTATTCAATGGCAATTTGTTACCAACTCATGGGCTCTTGCCTAAAAAAGCACACACAGCAAATAAACCAATTTGACAACATACAGTATAATAAAGAGTGGAGTGGAGGAGAAGGGTACTCACTGTACTGGGTGAGCTAGAAGAACTGTCCAGCTCTTCAGGGGAATCCTCCTCTTCTTCAGGGAGAGTGGGCATGCTGGGGAGTAGTGGGGGGCGTGAACGGGTGTGGGGGAAAATAAAAGGTCTCTCAGCAGCACTGGGGGGGTCACGGGACTCCTCTGAATTATGGTCACTTAGTTCAACGGGGGATCCCTGCAGTAAGTGTTCCTCCTCTTCCTGGAGCTACAAGGCCACACACACATAGACACAAACATTGTACATGTGCAAATGCATGTTAGCATGCACACACACACACACACACACACACACACGCACACACACGCACACACACACACACACCTCCGTGGACCATGTTGAGAGGATGTCAGAATAATAGTTAAAGTGAGCAAGACCCACTGAGAGCATAGAGAAAAGGCTGAGTAACAAACAAGGGAAACTACAATATATAATTTAATAAAAATAGCATAATTGGAAAGCAGGTGGAACAGGCAGACAAAAGGATGCAGCACTTGAGCTAAGAGGAAAAAGGAAAGAACCGATACGCCACTGCAACTGAGGGAATTATGAATAAGACAAGGTGTTCCTAGTGATGGCTGGGCTCCCCTGGCATATGAGCATCGCCTCCGGGCATGCACATTTTACATTTTTAACATCAGGGCAAAGCATGGTGCCGTGTCGATGACCCAGCCCAAAAAGGAAGAGATCTTGTTCCTAATATGGAGGCTGACGACCTATATTGCTCTTCTCCCACTGACTAGAGCCAAAGTCAGTATAGTGAACTGTACATCATTTGTTGTCACTAATAACCCATGCTACAGTACATGCAAATATACTTTGGGAGTCCAAAGTCCAAAGGCAGTTGGCTTGGGTTCAAATCTAGCCTGTTTCTATCTGCAAGACAAACAATAATTTAGAGATTGTTTCAATAGATGTTTCCCACATGGCTGGAATGGAATGTGGACGGCTGTCATTGATGGACTGCAAGTAAAACTAATCCATCTAGATGAGCTCATTGGAGGCATTACATTTAGTTGACATTACATTGACATTTAGTTTACTAACCAAAAGGCGAAGCATGCAGCACACCGTTTCAGATGATCTTCGCTATCAATAATGCAAAGGCAACATTTAATTAAGGAAATCAAAGTCATAAAGTTGAAGAGACACAAGACCTAATTTGATGTTTAATATTAGTTCTGTGTGGACAAATTGTGTCACACACATTTCCTTGTGACTCAGTTGGTTTGAACTAGTAGCTCTGTCTTTTTACACTAACAAATTCATGCAAATTATGGTGCAAACTTGCCCCCCCCAACTGAGCACTGTGCAAACAAACACTGTGCATTAGGTTTTTAAACCTGGCCCTGAATTGACCACTGCCTCTCAGTGGTTTGGTCTTAACTAAAGGTTATCATTATGCATGTTAAAAATAGAGAGATGTACATATGCATGATCAGTACAAACGTGATGTAATTTTCAGACAGTGCTATTAGTTTCTAGTATTTTCCATTTATTGCACCATTTATTCTAATTATAACATTCAATCAGTCATTTCAGTGGTATAGCACGCACTCCAGGCAGTGCAAACCCTTAGTGATCAGGGCCACAATGTGCAGTGTGTTGTTGCTGACAGACACAAGTAGAGGTTTCTGGCAATATGAACGTGTTCTATATGAATAGAAGAGTCATGTCTCACTGGGGAGGAAGTGGGTTGTTTAACTGTCTCCCAGTGAGCAGTAAGAATATTCCCTGGCCACAGGAAAACTGTCACACAGATTTAAATTCACTCCTCTTTTTCACCACTATTGAGCTGAATTATGGTCTAAGCCATCTTGCTAGTCTTGTCTGTCCTCTGTGCAAGAACATAATGTCTAATGTCATAATGTCAGCCCTGTCACGGAAGTATTATTGCCCTCTCAGAACTACACTCAGTTTGAAACTCATTTCTTAAACTGTTCTAATAAAATTTGTTGTAGGTAGCTAATGTTACTGCACTTTTACCTTAGCACTGGTTATGCTCTTAAATGCTTGTTTAGTAAAGAAATGCACCGATGATTTCTGGTGACTAGTAGTTCTCTTACCGACCTATGTTGAATGCACTTATTGTACATCGCTTTGGATAAAAGCATCTGCTAAATGACTGTAGTGTAATGTAATGTAATGTTGATGATATCATCACTGGTTTGAATCCTTGACACAACACAACAGAGAATACTACCATGTCTCAGTAGGCCTGTCTCTGTTAAAGTGTTCTCACTAAACAACCAAACAAACCTCCACCCACAGCTCAACATGTTTGCAAGACTTCTTGGGATGAGAGATGATGGCTTTCAAACAAAGTGCAAAGACGATGACATAATGCTGATGAGGTGGAGGAGGTAGAGAGCTCCTACTGCCACTCGGAAATGACACAGTCCAAAGTGAGATGCAAACCTGCTGAGCTGCGGGAGGCTTAACGCTGCAGGGTGTTCCCCAGCAGACCATGAGACTGAGATAAATACTGCAGAGTAATTGAATCACTTTGATTATTTCCTGTTGCGGAACAGGACAGAACATACGCGCCTGCAAGGCTGGGCACAGAGACCCCTCCTCTCTTGACCACAGCTATTCTAGCATGTTTGTCTAGTCTGTCTTCACACACCAGGGGTCAACTGCCCAAAGAAAACACATTTGGAGAGGAGAAAGAGGTGCCCTCTGCCGAGTCCACGAGGACCTTAACGTTGCCTCACACCACAGCCAGGCCCGCTGCCTCCCTCCTGAGAGGGAGAGGGGACCAGGGCCCTCCTCCCTCCTCTGTTACATAAGCCTGCTCCCTCTTGCCAGATTTGTTTAAAATTTGGTTGTGTGAAGCACAGAAAGTACAGGGCCAGCAGAGGAAGTGGTTGTTACAGAGCCGCAATATGAGATAACAGGATATTGAGGAAGTGTGAGAAAGAAAAGAGATGGACAGAGAGATGTACAGGAACAGTCAGGTGAGGCAATAGATAATTCTGTTGACTGAAAAATCTGTTACGACACACCAAGCAAAGGGAAAGATAGTACTTCAGATTCTAGCTGACCGTTGCCTAGATACTAAGTTGTGTTGTAAACAAAACTTCAACAACCTCATGTAGCGTGTATGATTTACAATTAAGTCAATTATGATCACTGAGTTTCACTCTCATGCAAAAACAACATTATACAAATCCAACCCCCCCACCCCGACAGTTACAACTCAGACCAACAAGTCTCAAGAACACAAGTCCAAAATTGAGCCTTACTCTAACTCCTGCAAAAGCTCGACACCGCTGTCAACTCACTGTGCAATGACACCAACAGAAGACCGACAAAGAGTTTAGCCTACATCTCGTGAAGCGGCATGTGTCTGCCTGAAAACATCAGTAAAACCCCACAGCTAAATGCAGCAGATCATCTCTACCTGTCCACAGAGAGCACACATTACCTGAGTCCTCTGCTAGTGTTGTAGAGACACACACTCTCGCTGACCTCTCCACTCAAACCAGTCAAACTGTCATTCTCAGCCTTTTACATGGAAAACCCGTCTATGCTTGGGCTTCTCCTTCTCTCTCCCGTCCCCTCTGCTCCTTGTCTTTTTTCAGCACCAGCCTCTCTTTCACTCCTGGGAGCTTTGACCATTTAAGGAGAAGGCTCTGTATGCCTCTTTGGGCTGCTGTGGAGTGTGTGTGTGTGTGTGTGTGTGTGTGTGTGAGATAGAGAGATATAGATTGTGTCCATGTACTCTGTGTTTACTCTGATAGCTAAGTGGGAGCTGTGCTTCTTGAAGTTACTTATTGTTTGGTAAACTACAGTATCAAAACATTTCTGCTGCTTTTTAGTGAGACTAGTGGCAATAGCTTTGTTTGTTGTGTGTTCTGATCACACACTTTCTTTCTATGTCTCCAGCCTTGTGGAAAGCTGTGAAAATGGAGAAATATGATAAACATGATGAATAAATACAACAGTCACATTGTCTGGATGGAGACAGCCGGCATGACTGTGGATTACAAGGAAATTAAACTGTTCTGACTGCAGCAGCACAGTTTGCTCAAATGTCAGCTTACACTTCACTGCTACACTATGAAGAAAACTGCTCAATGGATTGGGTGGTTGAAGCCTGAAACATTTGCGCAAAAATGTCAGATGTTCTTCTTATTTAACTTCATTTGATATCTGAGTTATATTGTGTCAGCATATAGAACAAAGCACAATAAGTACTGAACAAGTATTGAATTGGTAATCCTTAATGTACTGTGAAGATCTTGATCATCAATGTGTTACCCTTAGGTCCAAAAATCATACAATATCCGTACATTAGAACACACACACACACGCACACACACACACACACACACACACACACACACACACACATAAACACAATTCAATGCAATTCTACTTCTATACACAGAGATAAATATTATAGTACTATATAGGACATCAAACGAGCAGAGGGGAGTCTCACCTTGCTGCAGCTGCCTGTTCCCGTGCCACCTGTTTGAACCAGAGCACAGACAGTGAAAATAGTTGATTTGCATTTAACAGGACAGCCTATGCAATGCAAATGGGCTGGTGCTGTTGAAAAAAAAAATGTAATAAAATAAATAAATAAGTGAGTTTGTTGTCCTGTGAGACGGATGCTCGCAGTGTGATCTTCATCTGATTCGTAGACCTGACTGTTGTTCCAGGAAGTACATCACCACCTACTTCTATAACTAGGGGCAACAATAACCTGGCAACCATTTACATGAGCTGCTTAATCCGCTGGTTGACTATTGTGTCATCTCCCTTCCCTTCTCTTCATGAAAAGAGCAGTAATTCTGTGATAACAAGCAATGGGCTGAACATCAGTAACTTGTAGATATTATCTAGAGCAGCATTATTGGTGAAGAACTAATTAAAGAATGAAATGGAAGGAATATTATATATGTAATTCATAGATGAGCCAGGCATGAATTGTTAGAGAAAGACATCACTGCTATTAAACTGCAAGAAGATAGAGATAACAAAAATCTATAGTGCTCGCCTTTGTTGAAACAAAACAACTTTGTGCATCGCTTTGACAAAAACACTTCATTGTTTCCATGCTGCTTATTTGATGATGCCACTACAAAGATCTTTTACTCTTGAAAAAGACAGATCAGGCTCTAAAGCTATTTTGTTTGAAGCCCCTGGTAGGAATGTAACATAATAGCCCATAAAACGATAACAATAAACTGGCTTAAGCCCCACCCACCTACCTTGGACCAATGGACCCAAAGACTTATGGCCGTAAACTGTATGGAAAATATAACCATGAGACTGCAACTCCGGATGGACATTTATTTAGAAAAATGGTCTTCTGTTATGTTGTAAAGTAAACATTTAATTGAATAATTTGGGGTGAATATGAAAGTATGTATAACCTATCTTATGTCTTTGTATTGTTATTTATTTTTTCTTACACCAGTATTATTTGTATATGTAAAGTTGTGTGACACTCCTTATCAAGGGTCTTGTTTTAATAAATGTTAAAAAAAAAAAGCATTAAAAAAAAACAAAAACATTCCCCAACTCGATTTTTCTTGAGAAATATTCACATTTGTGAAAAGATGGAAAAGAAAGACCCTATACCTTGAAACCATGTGTGGTGAGAGATGCCCTTGACTTCCACACACTTGCCCTGACTTGACTTCATTTTGACATAAGAGAGTGGGGAGGATGAAAATATTTATGCGCTCTCCAATGAAGCTTCATTCACCGGTGCCACACAACGTGCCTGTGCCAAGTTCTTGCAAAATGTTTAAAACAACTTGATTGTTGATTTAATATCCCATGTTAATGTGTTTTATTGATATAAAACAGATAGAGGAGGGATATAAAATTGATTTAAAGTCTTAATGGAGACAAAGTGACTGTCTATACTCTAGATGGCATTGCCAATTCATCAGTACAGGTACTGGATTACTGCCTCAAGTGACACTTTATGGGTCTACACATTTACTATGTATATTCAAACTATCTTCAAGTCCATGGTAAAAAGGGCTAGTGGGTTTATTATGTGGTAACGGCTGTGAAATCGTGCCAATTGCTTGGCCATGGCCATTGCTCAAGCTTGAGCCAATGCTGGCATCTATGGCACTCTTCTATAGAAAGAGCTCCCTAGAAACTCTCCACACAATAACTGGACTGTATTACGCACCATCCACATACTGAGGTATTACAATATCAAACTGGATTCTGCAGTGCATCTATCAAGTATTATAAGTACAATATCTAAAGTGAAATATTCACTTTAGATAATGCGACAACAATGCTCTCATAACAGCTCAGTCTTTCCTTTAAGGGACTGAAGTGCATTGTACAATGTATACAGACTAAGCCCTCCCACTGATTATCTGATTCTCAGCATCCTCAAAGTGGTCCAAACTCCTCCAGATCACAAACAAACAACTAAATCTGTGGCTTTGCCTTCAAAGCCAGCGAGGGACTCTCCAATAGCGGACGCTTGTTTTGTTTTGTTTTTTGGGCGGGGGGGTTGTGGAAGAATTTGGACTCGTCATAAAAATTCTTTTTCATGACCCTTCCTGAAGGCTTGGAAAAAGAGAACGGCCTTCCCTTTGACCATAAACCTACAGTAACGTGATTAGCATTGGAAAAATAGTCATACAATCCCAAATGTATCACTGCACAAACAGCAGCTTTCAGCAGCTTTCTTATGGATACAGGGCATATGAATAGATAAAGGAAAAGCAACGGGTTTGCAGAAACAGACATTTGAGTTTGTGTTTAGCTTGTTCTTGTTGTAGAAATCTAATTTAAAAACAACATTTTACTAAATTCAACATATGCAATGCTGAAGTATGACAGTGTCTACAGTGATGCAAACATTTCAATCGACCCTTGATTATATTATAGTACATATGTAATCATGTACAATTAAGATCAGAAGCTGCTCAATCTTTGCATCAACGTTGGCACACGGGGTTCCCATAGTCAGTGATTGGTGCATCAATTCTATTTCTAGAATGATCTTACAATCAAATTTGATCTTACAAATGTGTTTGATGGCAATCATAATAGTGACAATGTGCTACGAGCTTTAAAAATCACTTTGAGGATGAACATGGTATATTCTTGTACTTATATTTCAAGTATTTCTTACTTTTCTCTTGCTGTTGTGCATTTGTCATATCCTTAATTTAATGCCCCCAAAAGCCTGTATTGCATAGCTGAAGTATGGACATTGTGCTACAGATAGGCTTCTTGGGTATCTTACATCACATTTGCCATCAAGGACACCAAGAACAGGGAACAATCACTCACAAAACACAGAAACTTAGAGTCCTACAATTTCAAAAACCTTAACGAAAAATTTCATCAATCAAAAATTGGATGTACTTTTAAAAAATACATGACTCTCCCCATGTCTACATTTAAAAAAACACATTGTCCTCTCCTATTTTTCTCCATTGACCACTATCATAAATAGCGTACAGACCCCAAGAGCTTTCTTCCTTCCTCCTCACTGTACTAGCTGTTGTGTACAATGTAAACATCTGCTGTATCTATTTTCAGACATCCTCAGGGATTACTGTTAAAAGGGGAAGTGGTTTTAACTCATCTGTTTCTCCCAATATCCCTAACAACCATGACTATACTGCTATATAGAAGCTCTGTTTTTGTAATGCTAACATCATACCATTCATGGGTAGCTGTAGAGGGCCAGTGACTTCTGGCATTACAGGAGGTGGCGAGGGCCTCCTGAGTCCATCTCTGTCTGTTCCAGGCGCGGCTGGAAAGCCTCCAACATCTGTTCCAAGATCAGTTGATTCTCTTGTTGGCTTTAGGAAAATACAGAGAGGAAAAAGATATATTATAGTGTTCTATATGAGTTGTTATGAAAAAGAACTGGCAAATTCATTTCATTTACATGAAGAAAAAATCAACCATTACTGCAACTGCATGATTACTACTACTACTACTACTACTACTACTACTACTACTACTACTGCTATAGGTTGTATGCTAATTTAACAGTAGTAACTGTGAATTTAAGTGTCTATATATTATTTCCTACAGTCTAACACAGGCCAACCAGTATGTGTGAACATGAACAACACTCTCCCAAAGCTTGAAACTTTCAAGCTTCTTCTGCGGGAAAACAAAATAGCAACTTTAGCTCAAAACCTTAAAAGCATTTGTTCACAAATATTCTCACAAGTTTGCAAAATGTATTTGCACATTTGTAAATAGTTGTTCACAACTACAAAATCTATCACAAGATTGCAGATTGTCACGACCTTACAGTACACAATGCACACACAGTACATTTATGTTACAAGTCTGCAAGTCATAAAACCATATTCATCTCATAATACAAGTACAACAGATATGTAAATGCAGATATGCAATGCAAATGTTTTTAATGGTTCACAAAAGGAAATATAGCTCATAACGTCAAATGCATTAATTTGCAAAAGGTATTTTTGCACATTCTCAAATAGTTACTATTAACTACAAAACTACAAAATACATCACGTTCGCAAATTGAATCACACACAAACACACATTTTTCTATTCAACTTTATGAAGTCATGTCACAACCTCATGAATTTTATAACACAAGTACAACTTATTTTGGCAGCTTGATATTCCCATAGTAGTATTATCAGTTCAGAACTAGAAAATGTATCCTTATCTATCATAAAAACATAGAGCAGTTCCAGATGACACGGTTCAAGTCTTAGTTCTCCGGTTTCTGGCATCAGGATGCAGTTGTTCATGTTCGCAAATATTGATTAGACCAGATTGAATCATGATCAGTTTTAAAGTGACAGCCCTTAAGTTAAATTGGTAACAGTAGTAAGAAATTCTAGGATTTCTAGCATTTATTTTCCCCATTATTTTATGTGAAATTTAGTTTAATTAAGCACAAGTCAATACATGCATCTTAAACAGTGTAATATACATATGGACCTATTGCAGTTACCTTGACCTTGTGACCATTATGACCTTGACAGATCAAGAAAAGTTAAAGTAGGAGTTACCTTTATCATTACTTTACTGGAATGGAAAAAGACATTCATAAACACACAAACCTGAGATTGAGCTTTTTCCGTGATCCTGGCCTCCAGAACACTCAGTTGATTATCTGTGTCTGCTGCTCTGCCCAGAGCCTCCTCCACTTTCTGAGTGATGCTCTCCATCCTCAGTTTCACCTGGCTGACCCTCTGCTCACTCTGTCTCATCAACTCAGCTGTCTCCAGGGCACTGCTGACCATAGCCTCCATCCTTCCTAGGGTCATCAGAAGTCCGTCTGCAGTCACCCGACGCTGGGCTTGTTCCTCCTCTGTGGCTGCTCCACCTGTGTTATCCACAGGGTCTGTGGCCACAGCTGCATCCCTCTGCTCCCTCACTACATTCTCCCCAAACCAGTTTGGTTCTTCTCTCAGAGTGTTGGTCCCCTTGTCTATATGAAGACCTCCAACGCTGACCTGAGGGGTTTTATGCTCAGTGACACACTCTTGTGCAGTTCTTAAAGCAGCTTGCAGGTGGCAGACCTGCTCCCTCATATCAGTGATAGTCTGTTCTGCTTGCTGGAGCTTAGCTTGTGTCTCAGAGAGGGCCTGGCTAGACTGGCTGTCTCCTGTCCTGGCCTTGGCCCCCTCTACCCTGAGGACTCTCCACCAGTTTGCCACAGCCACTTTCTGGGCCTCTGGGGTCGGGGCCTGGATCAGAGTTTGGTTCTCAGTCTGGCTCTGCTTTTGCTCCTGCTCCCGGACCCTCCGCCGTTCCTCCACCTTGTCCCCTCTCTCCTCCCACACAGACCTCTGTAGCTCCAGCTCCCGCAGCCTGAAACCACCACCTCAAATTTATAAACAATTCCTTTACACATTGTTATGTCCAAGGGGTCCTAAAACTGCACTTATCCCTGATAGCTTCTTAGACACAGAAGATAGTAACTCTTATTGATTGCATAATAGAGAAGCCCATAAATACACTGTCAAACTACAAAACCATCCTCTCTTTTTATTAGTCAGAGGAAGATTCTCAAAACAGTGACTAATATCAACGAAATCCAGTCTGTTACCATAACAGGAGAAAGGGAGGTAAAAACTCACATACACATTGACAAGCTGCTGCTTGATTCTGGCCTGTTGCTGCTGGCTGTGGGGATAAGGCCTCTCCTGTGTTTCAACAGAACCAGAATCCTGTGTGAGAAGACAGAGGACAGATGGTATATATCTACATACATGGGACATTGGACTGATAATAATAACGTATGCTTTGTGTACATTAACATCCTCTGTTGCATGTTGGCAACTCCTCACCCTCTCAGGATAGGTAGTGTGACGAAGGTGGGCTAGTTCAGCAGACTTGATCCTGTGAATGATATTCTGAATGCCATCTCTGTGTGTGTGAAGGGAAGGGATGCTTATTTCTTCCATACCTCCATGATGCTGCTGCAGACAAAAAAGTGAATTGTCAAAACACTGTCGACAGGGCTGGGTGGGCAGGATAGGCAACAGCATGATGAAACTACAACCTGTAGACAATGAGCATTTACTACCTGCTGCATATCCTGCATCTCACTCTGCAGAGAGCGGTGGTTAGGAGGATCTCCATTCCGACCATAGACACTCTGCGGACTGATAAAGTGTCTGTCGTACCTGTCAGTAGCAGACGTATGACATCACACTCAAACACTGACCGACTATAGACGACTTGGAAAAAAGATATACAGAATGCACTGAAATGTATAATATTGATGATGTAATCCATACATAATTTTACTTTGACATTATTTCACGATATTTCTCACTTTCTCTCTTTCTGAAAAAACAGTACATATTTAATATTTAACTTGCTTGGAAAACTATGTAAGCTGACACATCCCCTGTGCTAATGGAGGATTCTGTCACTATTCCTCAACGTTAAGATCCTCAGATGAACATGAGAGACTGGTAATTAGATAATCTTTGTGATTAGTTACAAATACCTCAAAAGAACTTGGTGCGAATGTTCTTGTAACCTCATCAGCTCTAACTGCAGACCCTTCAATGACAGAAAAGAGTTATTGCACTACATGATTATCAAAAAGTACAAACCTTTATATGTCACAATATTTAATAAGAAATGAACATATGTGGAGCATTTGGATTGGATTAAATAAAAAAATCCACAAATACACATAGTTAACAGAACAGTTGCAATGTTCATCTAAAACATATTTCAGTGTTGTTATATTTATTTACAGACTGTCAAATCTGCATTTACAAACTGCCAGACACGTGTGAACTTCAATACGTTTGTGTGTGTAGTTCTCTGATGCATTTAGATCATGATTTATATACAAGCATAGCATCGGAAACAGACATTTGTGAACACATTTATTCGTGAATCTTCTTTTATTTATATATATTATATATTATATATATATATTTTTTACATTTATATAAAATGATAAATATTTGTGTGTGCATTGAAAAATATGTATGTACAAATATATATATAAATCGCAAAATACATTTGTGAATCGTATTGTGTTTGTATGTGATTATTGAGAGTAATCTGATTCCATATACCTCTGTTCTGTGACTGAAATTAATGGGGTGACTGATAAACATACCTCAATTATGTTGTGATTCTCCACATGAGAGTTCTTGATCTTATCCAAAAGAATATCTTTCTACATATGAACACAGACAAATAAAGTTAGAGACCAATAAAAACCAACCAATGTGATCAGTCAGTTTTTGTGGTGAATTGAAAAATGAGACATATGATTCCCCAGACTAACCTTTGTGATTTCTCTGTCTCTTAGGGTCAGCATAACAAGGGTCTCCTCAAGTTCCACCTGTGAACGTTTAGAGGTTTATCTTTAGTGGACTCGTAACTCAGAGGCAGGCTGAGTGGTGTTTTTATGATCTCTTCTTACCCTCAACTCAGCATTAACTTTCCTCAGTTTGTTGATGCTATCTTCAGAACATGTCCTTTCAAATGTGAGTTTTTCATTCTGTGGACATGAGGAATACTACTGTATCACATCGTCCAAAGGACGAAAGGAACTACACATTTTCAAAGAGCAACTACTGGAGTACATTAAACATAAATATCTTAATCCAAGGAGTAAGATCTAAAGTACCTTGTCTTCAAGCCTTCTAATGTGAACTTTCAGGCATTCAACCTCATTGCTCTGAAGACAAAAACATTGAATGTAAATAATAACCACAACTAGACATCCAATTTTTGTTTCTCATTTCTTCATAATAGTAGCCAACTCTTCATTAGGAGCCTGCTTGCTGTGTACTGTACCAATTTGGTGCAGCTGGTCTGAGCACGGGTGGCTCTCTCCTGGGCATCCCTAAATGCCCGCCGGGCCTCCTCCAGCTCCTCTATCAAGGATCTGGCTCTCACTGCTGACCGCTGGGCACTAGGGATTAAGCAGAGGATTATCTGCATAATCTATCTGTTACTATCTAACATCCAAAATGGCAAAGACCAAGGAAGAAAAGTGATTTGGTTCTTGTTTACTGTGGATATACCATTTACAACTGCCAAATATTGTTTGAAAAGACACAAGAAGAAAAACAAAAATATGATCTGGGATCTGAGAGGACTTAGTCAGAACTGCCCCACTTAAAGGAAAAAATAAGTTAGAAATAGATTAGATATGCTGCTATGACTGAAGGTATATCAGGGAAGAGATTGGGAAGCCGTTATAAAGCATATTGTGCTTTTCACCTGGCCAGCTTGGCACGTAGCTCAGTGATCTCCACAGTGAGCTGGAGATTTGTGTCTTCACACTGGGCCACTGTCCTTAAGAGGCTGCTGTTCTGCTCACTCAGCCTGCGGTGGGCATGCTTTAGGTCTGTGTCTAACAGGTCCTTTGCATTGCTGAAGCCAAATAAACAGTCAGTTGTAAAGTATTAATTAGCCACCAAGTGTGATGATACATTGATTATGAAACTATATATGAAGTGATTAAGGGGGTTGAATAACTGACCAGATACACGTGTCACTCTCTGAGAAAGAGGTTTTGCTTTGAGGACATGAGAAATCCAATCCTGAAAGGAAAATAAAATTAGTGAAGGAATTGCCTTGGAATCTGATGAGGTATGTGGACAAGAGTGAAACCCTACCATTTATAGGCACTTTAGAAGAGTCTGACCAAGACACATGATCATCATTCACATCAGCACTGAAAGACACAAACAGTCATTAGTCCGTACAGCAATTGTAAAGCAAGCTAATCCATAGCAGTTGGATTCAATTGCACATACTCTACTGTGTTTGGAGAAAAAAATCAACAAAAAATGTAGTGGCTCTTGACACCACCATCATAATTTAAAGGTGTGTAGTAAGAGGAGGTGACATGACTGCAGCAGGGCAGGTGGGGGATGTGTTATGATAAAGAGGATTCAAGATGGAAAGTAATAGTCTACTACTGTCTGAGACTGGACGGGGAGAGGGTAAAGTGCACTTTCAGCTAAAATTGTAATACAGAAGGGAACTTTCACATCTACATTTGCTTGTTTGACATCAGCCAACCTATAAGGATTACATCAAAATCCAAGGAGGAGAACTGGGCAACGATTTACAACAAGTGACAGATATCACATTATTAAGTTATGTACTTAATATTTATTTATTTATATTATTAATTTAATAAGGGTTTTAAGGGCCTTGATTTGATGCTTAAATGCTGCTTTAAGAGAACACCCTACATCTAATCTAGAATTGTGCTGAGTTGGATTCCTCCTGTACAACGGTTGTTCACCTATCCTGGCTGCAGTGGGCGATCCATTCCCTCATGGTGGAGTGGAAGGTCTCCCTGCTCACGGGGGGGTCCTTGCAATCAGGGTCAAGCATGTGCCACAGGGCAGTCAATCTATCCTGCTCAGGACTTTGGGCCGTCATAGTCTGCAAGTACTGCATGATCGTGGAGACCAACACCTCTCCTAAAGATGGCAGTGAATTAAGAGCTAATAACAAACTCATCATTATTTTAATCAGTTTTGTTGAAATCAAAATGAGTCTTTGTACCTTCGTTGGTGGTGTTACATGCATCATATGTAATATCGAGGAGCTCATGTTCAGAGAATCCACATGTGTCCGTAGAGTCAACAAGCACATCCCTTGGCCCACAGCTGGGTGACTCCCACACTTAACATTGAAAAATGGGCACAGTTTAGTGTACTATGTTATACATATTGTACATATTTTACATATATACTATATATACTAAATATATTAGATGATTACATATATATATATGTAGACATTATAAAAAAAGAAGAGCAAAGTAACACCAACACTCACTGTCATTGCCGTCAGACATTGGGTTTGGTTCGATGGAGCCGACTCCTGAATCCCTGGGGAGTGAAGGTGCTGATGCACTGTCACTCTTCTTACATGGGCTAAAATCTGATGAAACATCAAATATCTGACCTCCATTCATTATGTCCCTCGAGGTCATAACTCAGACTAGAGATAAAGAGATTCAGACAATAGAAAATTAATAATACATCTATGTGAAGTGGAAAATCTAAGATAATGGTAACTCCAGAGACTGAGATTGCAATACTAACTTGGCTGCAGATCTGCTTATAATACTTACATGTATGCAGTGGGATCCGGTCTGTGGGCTAAGTCTCATTTTCCTGTAGTCATTTTACAAAGATGGAGAAAGATTTGAGGCTCATGGACTGTCCACAACTAATGGTGACGCTAATTAAAATATTCTGAGAATAAAAGGTTTGCAAAGAATAGCAGTACATAGTTATCTCAGACCAAATCATATAGTAATGTATAAGTGTTAAATATACAGAGGACAGTTTTCTATTCAATCACATGTACAATGAGGAATATGTTTAGTTTACCTTATAAGTCTATAGTCACCTCATACATTTTTTAAAAAGAGTAACAAGTCATGAAAATAAATTCTTACTTCTCAATCCAGGACAACCCCTCTGAAAGAAGAGAAGAAGAATATTGTCAATTAATAATTTAGGAGCCTAATTGTAGATGAGCTAATGTGGTGCTAACCTGCCTCTAGTTTACTGTGATGTTAGCAAAGGAAGTCCTCAAAATGCTTTTTTTCACTGCTTCACATCAAAACCAGCTGACACCCCCCATCCCTCCCTGCCTCTCCTTTTCCTCCTCCTCCCACTCTTGCCAAAATGATGCCCGGCACAGGTCTGCAACAATGATGCAGTTAATGGCTTTTCATTTACATTCATCAGTTTAACATCTCAAATTGACAATCTGCAAAACATATATTTTATACTGCAATGAGACCAGGCCGATAAACTTCATACTAGGCCTCAGGGTAAGGGTCAATTGATTGAACTTTCAATTCAATCGATTCAAGAAGTGGATTTCCTTCAAGAGTCAAATCTTTTTGACTCTTGTGGGAATCTTTTTCCATTAAAAAGGTTCTCCTATTCATTCTATAAAGAAACCAATTAGATGAGGGCTCTATTATTATTGTCTGAATTTCACTTTGAATTTTTATTTTGAATGGGAAGTTTGAATGGAAATGGCAAATTGACACCAAAACTGCTAGCCTTTATGAAAGAAACATGGCATACATTCTTTACATCAGGAAATGAAAATTACACATATACTAAGGATGGCAAAGTCTATAAAGGAAAGCTTAGCCTATTGAAGCAGAGGAGACTGGTGCTAGTTGACAATCCTAGATTAGGTTAGGTTAAGAGACAAATGCCTGGCTATATAAACGTTTGCCTTTGTGATAAAAGATGACCTTTGTTTACATTCAAATATTTTGAGAACATTTTTTGTGCTTTTTATACAAATTACATCTTGGCATAAATGTTTCGTAAACTACAGAACAAACAAGTTGTTTAATGTGACAGTAAACGCAAGGATTTATCATTTGAAAGGAAATACCTGCTGCTGCGTTAAAGATATCCAATGTTTTCCTGGGGACAGCATGGTTTTACACTAATTAGCACACAAATTCACCCTGTGTACATTCAAATTCTGATCTACACATTGAATGAAATTGTTTTCTGTTTAGCGTGGTAGACACAGTGTAACGTTTTCAAGTGAATTTCTTTTTGTTAACATAAATTTATGAATGTCTCTCCAAATACATTTTTATCTAATAATGGAAATTCTGCCAACCACCAAGAGCTGTTGTGAAATGTAAGGTCTTTTCGATTCTAACTGTATTTACACTTTGGATCAGTGATGTCCAAACTCTCAGTACAAAGTTGAGGGGTTTGTCCCTTCAGTGTAGTATGACTGAAAGGGGGCTGTGCAATATTAAGTAGTTTCTTTAGTATGAACACCCCTTCATATTCTTTCCGATCAGTTATAGTACCCCTTTATTCACCCAGCATAAATCTTACCTCTATCATTCAAAGGATCCAGAACAAATCTTTCTTTCTCCAGTTACTCAAGTCCATGATTTTCTTTCTATATGGAATATCTTGGTTGTTCCAAATTATGCAAATATGGGGGGAGAAATTATGTTAAAGGTATTTTTCCATTGATTCAACATTTTCTTGTGGAAGTTTGCAAGCTTAACTGGCAATTTATTAAAACAGTATTGAAAGATAACAGAAAGTTGAAACCACCCCACTGTTTGAAGATTGAGTTGACATGTAATACCAGGGGGAATTATTCTGAGTAATACATTTATTTAACCAATTTAGTTTTAAAATATGATTGATTGTTTCAAAATATAAAACATTAAAGCCATCCTCTGAATAAGTCATATTTTCCTTTCCATATACTCAGACTTGTTTTGGGAACTTGCTGTCATTGTGTTCTTCTGTTTAAATACAGGATGAATAAAAAGTGTTAACGAAGCCTGTTTTCGAAAAAAGATTCAAGTCAAGTCAACTTCTTTAAATGTGTTGGTAGATTAGGAAAACAGCTCAATAATGTATTAAATTGTAGCCTATGAACACGAGGCAGTACTTCCGGTCTGTGCACTGAGCTGGCCGGACATTATTTCTAGAACACCGTATGTTTGTTTCTCAGCGGAAGTAGCCGCAGACCCTTGTGAGACCACGGGGTGTCATTGTCCAAGATTAATTTTATAAAACAACAGCAAGTGGATTTTTTGTTACCCAAGATGTCTCGGGGTTCTATCGAAATCCCTTTACGGGATACAGATGAGGTAAAAGATATCTAATGAGGAAATCTGCTTTGTTGTGAATATTTGGCAAAGTGAAACCTGGTCAGCTAGCTCTTTAAGCTAACGTCAGCTAATATGAGCTAATGTATACGTTGCTAGTTAACGTTACGCTTTCTGTATGTGCTTCACGACCTGTAACTTACTGGTTCGATGCCTGCACCGTGTACTGGAGTAGTAGAAAATGCAGTTACTGTCTGAAGCAATATGAGATCAAGTACCGTAACGTTAGCTAACCTTACTCCTATTTTGTGCCATTGCTGCCGTTAGCCAGATTTACACACTCCCTATACAAAACTCAGTACAAAACAAGTTACCCTACTGAAATTCTTCAACGTTATACGGTCTATTTATCTTACTATTTGCGGGTTAAAGTAGACATGTGGTTAGTCTTAACATGATATGGAATTTCAAAGCTCATCTTTACTATCTGCTCTTACTATACATCAGCATTAATTATATATCCTCAACAAAGTTAGCAATGTATCAAAGGTACTGGAAGGCACCTGCTCAATAAATCGTAACACATTCAAACGATACATATCAAATTTGTTTGGATTTTGACTCCTCATGATTTTATAAATTGTGTCCTGCAGGTTATTGAGCTTGATTTTGACCAGCTGCCTGAAGGAGATGAGGTCATCAGTATCCTGAAGCAGGAGCATACGCAGCTCCACATATGGATTGCTTTAGCAGTGAGTAAATGTATCATATTTGGGTCATCAGAAGTGGAGGAGTGTATCTTTTACCCCAGAAGCCAGTAAGAGGATAGCTAAGTAAATGAAACTGTTCCATCTAATTATGTGCTGTAGAAGGTTAAACGTAAATAAAATAAACAGAAGCATTGTTCATGTAAACATTACATATTTGCATAGTTTTAAGACCATCTTTATCCTTTCTTCTATTCAGTTGGAGTATTACAAACAGGGAAAAACAGAGGACTTTGTCAAGCTGCTGGAGGCAGCCCGTATTGATGGAAACCTAGACTACAGAGATCATGAGAAGGACCAGATGACCTGTCTGGACACACTTGCAGCTTACTATGTTCAGCAAGCGCGCAAAGAGAAAAACAAAGATGCTAAGAAGGAGCTTATCACTCAGGCCACACTGCTCTACACCATGGCAGACAAGATCATTATGTATGATCAGGTAAGAAAAATATCTGGCAGAATAGTTGATTAATGTGGGGAAAAATGTCAGTTGGTTGATGATAACTACATTTTTGTCACGCGATTGTCTCAAATCAGAACCATTTGTTGGGGAGAGCCTGTTTCTGCCTTCTGGAAGGAGATAAGATGGACCAGGCAGATGCCCAGTTCCACTTTGTCCTCAACCAGTCCACCAATAACATCCCTGCTTTGCTTGGCAAGTTGAACATATAAAGGAGAGATTGATCTTTACCTCCATGATTGATTCACTGGAATAACCATGCCAGTATTTTTCAACAGGTAAGGCTTGCATCTCCTTCAATAAAAAGGATTACAGAGGAGCACTGGCGTACTACAAAAAGGCTCTACGTACAAACCCTGGCTGTCCAGGTAAACAGGTTACTTATATCATCTTGAAGACTAGACTAGATCCCTGTATTCCTGATCTTTTCTAACCTTTCTCTCTCTGTCACTGACTAGCTGAAGTAAGGCTTGGGATGGGCCACTGTTTTGTCAAGCTCAATAAACTGGAGAAGGCCCGTTTGGCTTTTGGTCGAGCCCTGGAGCTCAATTCTAAGTGTGTGGGAGCCCTTGTTGGCTTGGCGGTATTAGAGCTCAACAGCAAGGAGGCAGATTCAATAAAGAATGGAGTGCAGCTCCTCTCACGGGCCTACACTATTGACCCCAGCAACCCCATGGTGCTCAACCACCTCGCCAACCACTTCTTCTTCAAAAAGGTAGTCACTTGCAATGCTGTACCACCTGGTTTCAGTCACAAGTCTAAACCTGAGTATCATTTAAGTATTGTTTGCTTTTGTATTCTACTTTCACTACCAGGACTACAGTAAAGTGCAGCATCTGGCCCTCCATGCTTTCCATAACACAGAGGTAGAGGCCATGCAGGCTGAGAGCTGCTACCAGTTAGCTCGCTCCTTCCATGTGCAGGTAGGTACTTATGCAATCCTGAGCCAGCCTACTGTATGTTTTAGCACACTATAATTCATCTGGACGCAATTGATATTTCTGCTCTTCTTTCTTTCTTAGGAGGACTATGACCAAGCCTTTCAGTACTACTATCAGGCCACTCAGTTTGCCTCGTCCACCTTTGTATTGCCCTTCTTTGGACTGGGACAAATGTACGTGTATCGGCGAGACAAGGAGAATGCAGCACAGTGCTTCGAAAAGGTTTTAAAGGCCTACCCCAACAACTATGAAACTATGAAAATTCTGGGCTCTCTCTATGCAACATCTGATGACCAGGAAAAACGGGACATTGCCAAAGTATGTACCCTACGCAGATTGTCTCATCACAGTTTTTATCACTTGGCTTTTGAATCATTTGTTGATCTCAGGAATGCATTCTAAGATGTATTTATGGATATTTTGGAAATTGGAGACATGTTGGTGTTTTCTTTCCCCTAGGGTCATCTGAAGAAGGTAACAGAGCAGTACCCAGATGATGTGGAGGCGTGGATTGAGCTGGCTCAGATCCTGGAGCAGACTGACATCCAAGGAGCTCTGTCCGCCTATGGCACGGCCACCCGCATCCTTCAGGAGAAGGTGCAGGCCGATGTTCCCCCTGAGATCCTCAACAACTTGGGGGCTCTCCACTTCAGACTGGGCAACCTGGGAGAGGCCAAGGTACCTAGCTGCTACTCTGGAGGGTGGAGTTAGCCTGGTAGCCTACAGTAGCTACATTGACCAGGGAATCACCAACCACTGCACCAACTATTTACAAAGTAATCAAACTCAGAATGTGAAATGTTGGGTTGACATGGCAGAATAACATAATTCTTCACAGCTAGAGTAGTTTTATCCATGATGACTAAGTACATTGAAGACTGTAGATATAGTATAAGCAATTGCACTATTCAAGGTTGGGTCATGTCTTCTCTTCCTCTAGAAATACTTTCTTGCTTCTCTGGACCGGGCCAAAGCTGAGGGAGAGCATGATGAGCATTACTACAATGCCATCTCTGTCACCACCTCCTACAATCTGGCCCGACTGTATGAGGCTATGTGTGAATTCCACGAAGCTGAGAAACTCTACAAAAACATCCTAAGAGAACATCCTAACTATGTGGACTGTAAGCAGACAAAACGATACATTAAAAACATACAATGATGAACATACTTCTTGAAATACACACATTTTTGTTGCCAATGAAACTTGTGTCTACAGGCTACTTGCGTCTTGGAGCTATGGCTCGCGACAAAGGAAATTTCTACGAAGCTTCTGACTGGTTCAAAGAAGCCTTGCAGATCAACCAGGTACTTTTGTCACCTGTTGTCTGACAGTGTGCTTATCATTCTGTCAGAAGTCCACATAATCTCATGACAAACTGTTTAAATGTTGCTATACAGTATAAATAGTATATTATACAGATTTTGTAAACAACATAGTACTGTGTCCACATTATCTGATGTCCTCTGTTCTTTTCGGACACAGGATCACCCTGATGCCTGGTCCCTGATAGGGAACCTTCACTTGGCCAAACAGGAGTGGGGGCCAGGCCAAAAGAAGTTTGAGCGTATCCTGAAGCAGCCATCCACACAGAACGACACCTACTCCATGCTAGCTCTGGGTAATGTGTGGCTACAGACCCTGCACCAGCCCACCAGAGACCGGGAGAAGGTACAGATAGATTTTTATAATGAGTAAGAAAAAGATTAATGACAAACTGCAGTTGTCAGTGTAGAACTGGGGAAGCCTAATATGAAAATAAATTGATGCCCTTGATTACCTCACATTTTATTGGTATGACGACATTGTGTGTGGGGAAAAATGATATCTCCACAATTCGAATAAGAGTGTTTTTGTCTTGACAGGAAAAGAGACACCAGGATCGTGCCCTTGCGATATACAAACAGGTTCTACGAAATGATTCCAAGAACCTCTATGCTGCCAATGGCATCGGTCTGTTGAGCTTTATTTTTACCTTTTTTCTAACCCTTTATCAGCACTAATAGCAGGAAACCATTAGCTTGTATGTATGGTGTATTAACCATTATTCTGTTTTGGCCAGGCGCTGTCCTAGCCCATAAGGGCTACTTCAGAGAGGCACGTGACGTGTTTGCCCAGGTGAGAGAGGCCACCGCAGATATCAGTGACGTCTGGCTAAATCTGGCTCACATCTACGTCGAACAGAAACAATACATCAGCGCTGTGCAAATGGTAAGGGCCTTACTTGTAATTAACTTTTTGAACCATTCTTTTTGTTCTGAGTTTTTTTCTGTACAATTAAATGTTTTGATCTGCTCCACAGTATGAGAACTGTCTGAAGAAATTTTACAAGCATCAGAACACCGAGGTCCTGCTGTATCTCGCAAGGGCTCTCTTCAAATGTGGGAAACTCCAAGAGTGCAAACAGATGTTGCTAAAGGTAAAATTAAATGAACAAGGCTTTTCTTTTATTGTTCTACAACATACAGTATATAACTGTCTGTCTTCTGGCGTGTTTACTACAAGGCACGTCATGTGGCGCCCAGTGACACAGTGCTGATGTTCAATGTGGCCCTGGTGCTCCAGAGGCTAGCTACTCTGGTGCTGAAGGATGAGAAGAGCAACTTGAAGGCTGTGCTTAGCGCTGTCAAAGAGCTGGAACTGGCTCACAGGTAGTGGCATAAGCCTTGCTTTTCACTGTCTTATAGTCTGATCCCCTGGTTTTCCTCTGCAAAATCCTTCCATTTCTCTCCTTTTTGCACAGGTATTTCAGCTACCTCAGTAAGGCTGGAGACAAGATGAGGTTTGACCTAGCACTTGCTGCTTCTGAGGCCAGGTCAGTCTCAACTTGCCCTTACCTCAGACAGACACACACACACACACATACCTACACCATATAATTAGATGATTACCTCAGCCTCAAGTCATTTAGGTCACTTTGATTGATTGACTTGGATATCATTGGGGTGGCATGGGCGTTTTTGTCGGTTTCTATTGCAGGCAGTGCTCTGACTTGCTGAGCCAGGCTCAGTACCATGTGGCACGGGCCAGGAAGCAGGACGAGGAGGAGAAAGAGCTTCGGGCCAAACAAGAACAAGAGAGGGACTTGCTGCGTCAGCAGATGTTGAAAGAACAGGTCAGTATGTTTTCACCACATAAAAACTTTTCATCTTCACTATTCAGCTAAATAATTCATCCTGGCTAGGCCTAAAATTGTTATGTCTATTTTGCTTTTATTTTGAACCTCAATAAACTGCTTCTCATCATTTGTTTGCCCTCAAACCTCACTAGGAGGACAAGCGGAGCAAGGAGGCTGAGGAACAGAAAAAGCTTTTGGAGCAGAGAGCCATGTATGTGGAGAAGACTAAGAACTTGCTCACTTTCGCGGACGGACCGAAGGAGACACCTAAGGATAAGAAGAAAGGAGGCGGTGGGCGTGTGAGTGTTAGCACCAAGAGTACAAGGGTACAAGTACAAGAGTACAAGAGTGTCAATAGAGACACTGAAGTGCATTGAATGCAATGAGAATAAGATAACTGTTTTTTTTTCATCCCAGCGTAAGAAAACAGGTGACATGGATGAGTTTGTCAATGATGACTCTGATGAGGACCTGCCTGTGAAGAAGAAGAAGAGGAGAAAGACTGGCAGTGGTAGCGAGCAAGAGGAGGTTGAGGATGGGGAAAAGAAGTCACGCAAGAAGAGGAGGAGGTGATTCTGCTGCAGCGAATCCTAACTAGTTCATATTGACTGCTGGGGAAGGGACTTGTGTGCTTAGAGTGAACTTTGCCCTGTGTTTTAGACCTACCAAGGGAGGTGAAGATGGCAGCGATGATGACGATGAGAGAGGATCACGACCCAAGAAGCAGCGTAAACCCAAGAAGATGGAAAAGGTCCCTTTTTTATTTTTTCTTTGTTCTGTTATCGTGTCTTTAATACTCCTTTAAATATTTTTTCAACCTTATACCTGCACTATATAACTGTAATTTAGTCATTGGCGGCCCCAAGTGGCAGTGAGAGGTAGCTGTTTATATTTTTGAAGACTTCTTCTTTGTTTGGGTGGAGGTGGTAAAGAAAAACTTTTTGTGGCAGCTTCAGTCATCTTTGCTTGTGCTAAATCCAGCTTTCTGTAGCGATAGCTGAAGAGCTAGCTCGCTCACTGCTGTTTGTGTTTGGCTCGTAAGTTTCGATACGTCACTTCCTCTTTGCCAAGAAAACTTTCTCGCCAGCGTACCTACCTCCCTCCAAAACTTCATTGGGCTGAATGGAGTGAATCTACAGAGACTCAATGATGGGGGAGGGGCCAGTCTTCTTTGTCGCAGCCCCATTCATGAACTAGACTGATATGGCACTTGTATTTTTACATAAAAAATGTGTGCAGGTTTAATTTCTAGAAATATAACGTGTCTGCCTTTTCTAGGCCCAACCGGAGCGTCTGCCACCTTCCCTCAAGGGGAAGATCAAGTCTAAGGCCATCATCTCATCTTCTGAATCCTCTTCAGATGAGGATGGCCTCAAAATAGCTGAAGACAGGTAAAAGCATTGTCTCATCTAATGTTTTACACAAACAAAATTTGATAAAGCACGGTTTGTGTCTGTTACCTAATAAATATGTGTGTGTGTATATTTTTTATCATTGTCCCTTCTTTACACGTAGAAACCAAAGAGACAGTGGTTCAGGCTCTGATGATGAGGGTGGCCACAGGAGGCGCATTGCATCTGACAGCGATTCTGATGGAGGTCGTAACCGTTCTGGCAGTGAAGCAGGCAGCCCCCGGCGCTCTGCAGGCTCTGACGAGGATGACTCTGGCAGCGACCGGCCAGTGAAGAAGAGGAGAGCACAGCGTCAGTCTGACTCTGAGCAGTCAGACAATGAGAGCAAGAGGAGTCGATCGGGATCTGACGAGTCCCGGCCTGGCTCGCCTGCAGCCGTGTCAGACAGGGGATCCGACAAAGGATCCGACAGAGGTTCTGAGGCTGGATCAGACAACGAGGGCTCACCGCGTCGTTCAGACAACGGATCCGAACCTGGGGCATCAAACAACGAGGATGATGACAGTGATTAAGACTTCAAGACTCCTAACAGACTTGTCTCTTGTAATGATGAAAAGGCATTCTCTAAATCTGGATTTTTATTGTCTATTATGAGCAGGGATTTCTGTCTGTATTCTATCTTGGAATTAGTATAGAAAAGTGTAGTTTTGTAGCACAGTATTATGGTATATTCCTCACTACTTAATGGTTGTCAGACAGACTGTTAAAAATGTCTTTTCATAGAAGCTGTGCCTCACCATCTTTTTGTTAATGATAAATCAGATTGTTTAAAGTAAATTGTCTGAAAGGTGTCAACTCCTATTTTCTATCTCGGATGATCAGAGGAACAGATATGACACTGACCCAAAGATGGGTTGATGATTTATCAAAATATCAATAAAAAATAACAAATCTGTTTGTGTGTTCTATTCTGATCCTGTATCATACATATATTTTCCCTTATCAAGGAAATATACAGTGAGCTCTCAAGTATTTAGCCAGCAACATTTTAACTCATGTTTTGTCTCTGCTTACTATGGAAATCACACAATGATGCATCAAAGTGCGTATTGATATCTTTTAAGATGCCATTCCACTAGAGCTATTTTGGCAGCATACTTTATATTGTGTCCTATTTGCTTAAAAGTTTTTAATTTCATGCAGGAAATTTCAGGATGCCATCTCAGAAGTAGATTGTCACCATAGTAACCACAGTAACTACTACAGTAACCACAGTAGTAACTACCAGCTAGTTAGTTGTATTCACCTGGCACTAAGTCAGTCCCTCATTAGATGGCAAGAGTGAAAACCAGCAGGGCTGTGTATCAGGAGTGGGGTAGAAGATTCTTGTTGGCCAGTGGTGTACAATCATTTTGCCATGGAGGGCCAAGAATATCCAGCAGATTGTTTCACTGATTTGTTCCTCCTTCTGGTTGAAGGTGTGCTAATCAGTGGAATCGTCTAGTGGAAAAAACAGCATACTCTTGGCCCTTCATGGCACATGGTTGGACCCCACTGCTGTAGGCCTTGCTTCTGTGTGCTCTAGCAACTGTGCTTTGCTATGTAAGCACCATGTCTGGTGGAGGGGGGTGAACTAAAAGAGAAAGCTAAGATATGGCATTTATAAATTCCTTTCACAAGCATAACAAACGGAAGATTGGTACAATTCCACATTACAGCTCCCAGCTAGGGGAGGGGTGGTTGGTAGCCATAGAAACGAGTGACAACATTAGCTTGTTTAATAGTCTCATCAAAGTAACTACGTTACATGCAGTTAATGTTGTAAAGTTGTTGTAAACTGCTGTTGGAGTTGCTTTAAAGAGCCAGTTCTATATATTTGTCTTTTATTGATATGAAACCTCTCCATTTTCATGAACCACTGGCCATAGCACGAGTGTTTCGTTTCTATGGTAACTGACGACGCGAAACGCTTATTACTCCCTGAAAACTCCTTGAATGCAGTCAGTGCGTTTCAGGAACTAACCCAATTGAGGGGCTATTTTAAAGACATACAGAAAATACTGTAGTCGCAGTCACTGTCTTAAGATGAGTTTAGGCGTACCATCAACACCTGTCGAGGCGTAGGCAAAAGTTGCTAAGCATGTTTGCTTAGGTTTAGTTGCCAGTGCTTCATAGGGAGAAAAACCCTCAGGACAAGTGAACTGTGTAACTTTATTCAAAGTTGAGCTGTAGTGGTACAGGAAACTTTCCTAGCATTTACAGAACATTACAATAACACTCTTAAATAGAAAGTTTCATTGTACAGATTCATTGTTTGTGAAAGATTAGATACAATTAAAAAGTCAATATCTAGAATGTGACGAACAGACTAAATATGGCCAACAGACTTCAAATTTCCACACAAGGTGGTGGAAAACCAATTAAAAGTTGCATTACATTTTTCAGCATGAAATGGAAATGACGTAACAGAAGAAACCAACTTGTGGCCACCTATTACCATGTTATGAATGAGAAATTCAAGTATAGTCTGATAGATACAGAGGGAGGTATAGAACAACAGGTTGATAAACTAAAAAGGCCGCATAATTGCATTTCTTCCAGCACAAGACTTTCATACATTGACAACAATTCATTGGGCTTAATTAGGATACTTACAATCAGCATCATTTATGCAAGTAAAAACAGGCTGTTTATTACAGACATGGTCACAAATCTTAAGCATGTTCATTTGAAACGTGATGTAGTAATTCAACTTCAAGCACTAAGAGGTAGAAACCAAAACTAACAATAATGGTAAGTAATGACTACAGTTTACAATTATTTGTAATAAATCAATGGATGTGTGTATATCAATATTGGAAAGACTCATGCATGATGATGTTGAGCAAAGTGCATTTCTACAGTGTTTTGAACGGATCAACACAAATGCAGAATAAAGCAGCGAGAAAGGCCGGTTGTAATATGCTCGAGTATGTAATGAGTAACGGCAGCACGTAGTGGCCATGCCAACTCCTACAGGATGTAATGGGAGATAAATAGGGCAGGCTTTGGCGCCTTGCCAGCTCTTTGATCCAGTTGAAGACACTGAAGAAATAGATTTTTCCTATCACTTGCCACTTTTAACAATTTCTTTGCCTTATTTTTTGATCGTTCTGATGTAATTGTCTTGATACTTTGATTTACTCAAATGCCTGTGTCGTTAAATTTGATATTTGTTGGAAATAAAGAGTGCATCAGTTTTATGCGTCATAATTACTTATCAGCAATATACCGCCATTGAGACCAACAGCAAAAATCAAACTGAGTAAATCTAAATGTATAAAATATATACCTGTTGGACATGTCTACTTGCATCTAAGTGGCTACTGGAAACCTTTAGAAATAAGCCATATTACAATGCATTTGCAGTGTTGTAAAAAGATGAATGGTTCCAAGCTGCTATTACCATAGATAACATACACGCAATTACTTCTGCTTCAAGACCTTGAACTATATCAGAAACAAGAGGATGTGGCTGGAGACATTGGCTTAAAATGGCAAAACATTTCATAGCAGAATTAATTGTAACAGTGGTTAGGAAATACATATAATGAGAAGAGAGGGGAGAGGTTAGGTTGAAACAGGACACAAGGAGAAAAAAAAAGTATGGAGAAAGCTCTATCATTCATTGTATCTGCACACCATAAGGCTTTGGCCAGGTCTTCAGTCACCATCATCTTCTGACTCCTCTTCTTCAGCAGTCTCCAGCCAGGTCAGCCATTGGTTCACCTGTATCAGAAGAGAATATTACATTACATTACAGTCATTTAGCAGATGCTCTTAACCAAAGCGACTTACGTGCATTTAATATAGGTAGGCATGAGAACTACTAGTCACCAGAAATCGTAAGTGCATTTCCTTCCTAAACAAGCATCTAAGAGCAGAACCAGTGCTACGATAAAAGTGCAATAAGTTAGCTACCTACTTTTTATTTAAACAAATGACAAATAAGTGAAGCATATGAGCAAGTGCTAAGAAGAAGGGTCAGTGTAGTGTTTCTTGAATATCAACATTAGGCAAAGCCATTTATGATGAAGCCACTGTGAGTGAAGCTAAGAAAAAGCTAACCCTTTTGAATGACCTGCATAAATGGCTCTTAAAATATGGTCTGATGCTCATCTAAGTCATAATAGATAACAGTGTGTATAGCAAATGTACTTTTACATGTTTTTATGGAACATTGCTCAAACATGAAATGGAAGATGGAAAAAGTATGTGAACCTCTAGGATAATGACTTCTATGAATGGTAACTGAAGTCAGGTGATCCAATCAATTAGATGACTGAGGTGTGGGTTAGAGGTGTCCTGTCATATAAAAACCCTACGCAGTTAGGTTACCAACAGTCTGCTATCTGAAATCTGTTGAAGTGGGCTATACCCTGGGCAACAGAACAACAAAAGCATTTCCAAAGACCTGGGCCTCCATCAGTCTACAGTTAGACTGACTGTATACAAATGGAGAAAATTCAGTGGCATTGCTATTCTCCCTAGGAGTAGGCATCCAGCAGATCACAGGAAGAGCATGACACATAATGGTCATAGAGGTGACAAAGAACCCTAAAGGTAAAGGGTAAGGATCTGAGGTTGAGGATATTGCTGCTAAAGGAGGTTCCACCAATTAATAAATCTCATGGTTCACATACTTTTTACAATCCAACCTGTTCATGTTTTAACAATATCTTCAATAAAGGCATGTAAAAGTATAAATTTGTGTGTCATTTGTTAAAACACAATGTGTTTATCTCTACTAATGATTAGTCGAAGATCAGACCATATTTTAGGAGGCATTTATACAGGAATGCAGGTAATTCAAAAGAGTTAAAACTTTTTCTCTCTGTATATGGAAGTACATCATAGAAATGGGCTTCAAATTTTGGAGATGATGTATTGGTCAGAGGTGGAGTTGTTGCCTGCTAGGAACAATGTGAGATACTGTTAAACAACTCATTAAAAATGTGAATAACCTTACCTGAAACAATGCGTTTCCCTTTCCAGCAAACTCTTGAGTAATATCTTCTTTCCATGCAAGAAAGGCTTCTTCTTCAATTATTTCCATATCATAAAAGTTTACAAAGTAGCGCAGTAACATGCCTGGAAGAAGAAGTTAGTAGTAAAACCTTTATTACATAGGCTGTTAAAACAAGTCACCATGGGAAAAAAATTCTGTGCACACAAGACTTAAGCCCGAGTGAATAATTTGAATGTCTATATTCAAAGTTGCTATAGAAATGACTGAACTGTATGCTTACACTTACCTTTGGGGAAAGCATTGCAGTGGACCTGCAGGGCATATAGTGCGCTGACTTGCAGGTCAATGTGATCATGCAGAAACTTCTGCATAACTGGCTTGAAAGCCAACAGCAATTGCTTCTCCTGATCCAGTTGTTCCTTAGTTGGTGCTGCCAGCTGGTCTTCTTCCTCACTGGCATTGATTTCATGAGCAATGTACTGCAAGAAGCTGTCGGAAAAGAGGATGAGCAAGATAAAAAAAAATATCTGAAGAGCAAAATATTGTGTTTGGAAAGGGCTCAACCAAGAAAGTACAGAGACATAGCAAGTCAAACTCATACTTGTATTATTGTACCTGGTCATGAGAATGTTGACAAAGCCTTTGTCAGTGTGGAGTTTAGGGGAGATGTTGTCCTTGATCCACTTGTAGATGGACTGGGGAGAGGAGTCTGCTTTGATCTGCTTCAGCAGCTCCTTCTCTAGCTTCATTAGGGGGAACAAAAAGCTCAAGCCTTTGCCCTCAAGGATCTCCAGCATCCGGTCCTTGTTTTGGTCAATTTCTACAGGAGTGAAAAAGTAGTAGCAAAAGGCTGAGACTTAATAAACCTTTAGGGTAGTTTCATTGTTGTTTTTTTTCCAGCAACACACAAGTGCAAACTTTACCCATTAGCCACACAACTCTCTTGATCCCAAGAGGGAAATTCTCCTTTCACTTGTCCCCTCTCAACAAGTACAGAACAGCACCCTTGGAACTGGAAGGGATTCAGTGTCTTGCTCTCGTCTTACTTGGACCCGGGTCATCTGGCTGAGGGACAGTCTCCCACCCTAACCATTGCACCACCCTGCTGTCTGTCTTTCTAACTTTAAAACTACCCTAGTAGTCAGGTCACACATACATAGGGAATCCTCTCACTGAAATGTAACTAGGTTAAAGTTTTCCTTTCCATTGACACCAAATGCACAAACATTGATGGCTTATAAAGGCAGCACAGGTAGTCAATTTAGATGCAAGCTGGTAGGATATAGTCTCATGTTAGAGAAGGTTTCCTGGGCCTTGAAGTCAGAATATGATTTCAGAGATACCTACTTTCACAACTTTCAATGAGTAACTGTTACAAATCATAAATTCAAAATCAGTAATGATATGGCCTGTGTTTTCTTAGATGATCTTTTCAAGCAACAACTTGATTCACATCTGGTCATTATACAAGTTGTGACTTGACAGACAAGGTCAAATCAGCTTCTCAACAGCAACAGTGAGCCCCTACCCTAAACAAGTAACACATTAGGTACAAACACATTGACTGAGTGGGCTTGGACATACCAGGTAGCATCTTCATCATGTTGACCTTGCTCTGCTGGAACTGGTCAGTCAGCCACTCACAATCCTTCAGTTTGGCTGTCTGCTGCAGGCAGAGCAGGAAGAAGGGGAAATGGGGGCCATTCTCCAGGGGATGGGCTAACTCTGCAATGCTCACCAGCTCAGCAATGATAGCCCGTGCTGCAAACTGGGCGAGGTAGGACTTCACCAATGGGATATCTTCCTCAATCTTGGGAAACTGGTCCAGAACACTCAAGAAGGCCTATCAAAGAGATGGAATGGTTAGCAGTGAAAAGTAGTTTGATATTAAAATAGTGATGAAAGGTATGGAACACTGGTTCCACTCATCTAAAATCCTCTTCCCTGTGAGGCAAGCCGAAGAAAAGATCTAAGGCAAGAAAAATGTCTGCCTTTTTAGAGACTATGAATGCAGACTAATGGTAAATGGTAAATGGACTGCATTTATATAGCGCTTTTCTCCAAAGCGCTTTACAATATCTGCCTCTCATTCACCCATTCACACACCGATGGCAGTGAGCTACCATGCAAGGTGCTGCCTTACCATCGGGAGCAATTTGGGGTTCAGTGTCTTGCCCAAGGACACTTCGACATGGAGACAGGAGGAGCCGGGGATCGAACCGCCAACCTTGTGATTAGAGGACGACCCGCTCTACCTCCTGAGCCACAGCCGACTAAGATCTGTTATTTATCTTCTTCTTTACCCATCTGTTATTTTTTATGTGCACTTCAATTGTCATTGTGAATCTTCTTCCAAATTCAAATCACTAATAAATGCACAATAATATTCCTATCTGGATGCTGGTATAATATTGGTAATTTAACATGTACAAAGGGTACAAAACTGACCTGCATTAAGTTTTCACCAGTGACAAGGCCCTCAGTGCAGAGTGCATGAGTCAGGGTGCTGGCGTGTTCCTTATCTTCATCTGGGCGATCAAGGGAACAGACCACGATCTTGCTCAACATCTCAGATAAAAAGTGCTTGGGAGCCTTCATCTCTCTCACACCATGCACTGCCTCAACAATGTTCTTGCTGTTGAGGTAATCTGCCACTATAGTCTCCTAAAAGAAAAGGACCGTCAGACATACTAGGTATAGCTTCTGTATAAAAAAAAAACAGGCAGAGCATGAGGGACTTACAGTCATTTTAAGCAACTCTTCCCTTGTTGGAGGTGTTTTTTTATTGGACTTTGGAGGTTTTTCCTGAATTGGAGGAGGGTTGGTTTTCAGACCAAGCTGTGGAGGCTAAAGAAAGCAAAATGCATATTATTTCTTGGAGACTGGGGCTACTATATCAACTCTGGATTATTGATAGTTTTAAAAATATAAAATCGCTACCTGTCCCAGTGGAGGAGTTTGAGTGCGTGGAGGTTGGGCACTTGGAAGATTCATGGTTGGCATTTGTGGCTGCAGCTTTGGCACTTGGTTTTTATTCAGAATGAATGACTGTGCTGGTCTTAGACTGATCTAGGGGGATAAAGAAGGTAAGCGTATAATATTTTCAAAGGGTAGTCCACATTTTTTGACCCAAGGTCTTTAATATGTCAAGACCACTTGTGTGGTTGAAGCAATCTTGTCCTGTAGATTACTACAGGACCCATTACACCTTTTCTAAGCATAGAATGCCAGTTCTAGTTAGCAAAAAAAAAAAAAAAAACAGGTTCAATGGCTCCTCGAGTACTTCCAAAATACAAAAGTCAAAAAAACAAAAAAACAAACAAACATTAAACACACAAACTTGACATATCAATGTATTGTATGCAGGCGGTTGTACCTCATCAGCGTTGAGCTGCCCTTTCTTGATGAATCGTGGAGCCATATCCTTGGATTGAGACTGTATTTGCATTGAGTGATTGTGGTTCTGGTTGTAGAACAGTTGGTTCTGTCCCTTTGAAAAACAGATTTATAAACTGATGGTTTGCAATGCTAGTTGCCTAGGATTCACCATGCAAATACTGAACAATTACATTGTAGGTGGTATATACCTGGTTAGTTTTCATGAAAGGTTTGCTTCCCGCATCAAACTGAGACTGGGGTATAGCGGTGGTGTGTCCACTATGGCCATTGAAGAGTGGGTTTGTGCGGTGACGTCCCATGGTAGGAGAATAGCGATCTTGAATGACTCCTGGACCTGTGCCAATGCCACTTCCTACTGAACAGAGAAGAGCAACATTGCACAATTACAGAACAGCCTTTATGAAGGACAAAAATCAATCACTTTTTTTCGCTATATAGATCTGACACAGCACAAGGAGGACCATTACTTCTACCACATTTTCTGGTAGACTGAATATAATCTTTATTTAACAGAGCAATCCCTGTTAAATGTATCAAGCAAGTAGTGTAGCACCTCTTAGCTCACAGCAAATGTAAAAAAAGTAGTAAGAATGCATTTAATAATGTAAAATCATTCCGTCATGGTGTTGGAGTTGACATACCAGGCATTTGCCCAAACATATCAGCCAACCCCCCAAGAGTTTCCCTGTCAAATTTGATCCGGGCTGGCATGAAGGGGCTGTCCATAAGGAAGTCAGTCCTCATTCCTTGGGACATTTGTGGAATAAAAACGCCTAAATCCTGCAAAGAACATGTTGGAATCTATTCAGAAAACAATACAGGTGGACTAGACACAACTAGTACAATAAAATCAATGTTTTGACCAGTCAGGATTATTACATAGTCACTTAAATTAAAAATATCTCCCTAAATATAGTCTGAGAAGTTATCTTGTCAGTTTTCTGATCATCTACAGTTTAATTAATATTTCGGATCATGAATGATTCTTACAAACAAACAGATGGATACATGGATAGGCCCCCCCATTACAAAGTCTTCTAAATGAGACTAACCTTTACTGCATCCTGACGAATCTGGTTAATCGTCTTTGGTCCATTGTCAAGAAAAGCTTTCCGAGGCACCCAATTGTTCTCTCGCAACTCCACAGTGTCCTGCAGCAAGAAACGAATTCTTGCTGGCAAGTCCTTGTTGTTCATTAAGGCCCGCATGCGGCTAAAGTACTGATCCATTAAAGACTGGGAAGAGAAACAATTTGTCATGAAATGGAACAAAGGAATTTCACTTTCATTCAAATGATATGTCCTAAATGCTTACCTTAGCCTTTTCATGATCAAGTCTTGGCCCCACTGTTCTCATTATCTGACAGAGGCATTCCAAATCCTCCCCCATATCCTTAGGTTGGACTCTCTTCTTCTTTTCCAACAGCTTAAAAGAGAAAAAACAACTTTAAATGCAGTTTCCTTAGATAGATTTGAAGTGGCTGGGAGTTTTGGATAGAGGGCAGGGCAGTCCAATGTTATAAAAGGGCACCAGAGGTCAATACCATTCTCTTTAGTCCATTTTAAAAAGCAATTCACATGTTTGTCTACTGACATCTTTTGGCCAACCAGCCACTGTTTTTATTATGTTCTGACCCTCAAGCCTTCAAGTTAAAAAGCATTTATTTAAACCTCTGTCTTAACTTATTTATGTAGAACAGCATATTACATCACATGCAATCATCATAGAAAATGAAATTAATTAAGAATGTGAATTAAATCTCCATTAAATCTCTTATTAAATTTCCACTTAAAAAAAACTAAAATATCAAAAAGGTTAATTTTACCATTCACACTTCTTGACTTACTGTTTTAATGCACTTATGAAGGATAGATTCATGGATAAGATTGAGTTTGCCAAGTTCCCCAATGAATTTGATGTTGCCCAGCATCTTGATCTTGGCGATAGCACGCTGCTCCTCCTCCTCAGAGGTGAGAGGGCTGTCATGTTTCTCATAGACTACAGAAACAGAAGTTCAGGATACAGAACAATTCAAGTGACCAAATACAAATATATAACAAATGTATCTTAAAAGAATTCACTAACTTTCAACATTTCTGGTGCGGTTCTCAAATTCATCTTGAAGCTTAGAAATCAGAAGCCTCCTGAAGGTCTGTAAAGCAGGAGAGCACATTCAAAATCCAGATCATGAAGAAAATACCTAATGGTGTTGACCATATTCTTGCACAAATTTTAAAAATAGCCTTACGGTACTCTGCTTTTGTGGTGCTTGAATCTCTGGTGATGGGCCGTCAAAGTTTGGTGCATCTTCTGCCAAGCGCAGACATAGTTGAGCATATAGCGAGCTGTACTTGGGCTCTTCAAGGGCTTTATCAACAATCTAAAAAGGAAAACACATAGTAAATCACAAAACAGAACAATGACAAAAGTGTCCATTTTAAGACGTTACAAGTAGAATACATGAGTTAAGATAGAAAATACTTGCCAACAAGATGATTCCTTTTAAGACAGGTTTTGTATCTACGCCCACATTCAGGAGTTCAAGGCATAGCTTGTCAAACTTCTCGGGGGTCAGCTTATTAAGTATGCTAATGAAGGAGAGAAAGGGCATGTGGTAAAAAAAAATCCCTGCAGACTTCAAAACTACATATCACCAATTTACCGTTTCACTGACAGAGTTTATACCAATTTTCAATGAAAGATGTAGGTTTAGGCTGAAGCTTTAGATATAGGCAATACTGTGCATGTACATAAAGATTGTGGGGTGTAATTGAAATAAATATGGAATTAGTAGCTTTTCTATTTGAGTGGAACATACCCTCTCACTTTCCTGAAGATTGAATCATTTTGCTCCTTGTCACCGGAGGAGTTGACATCTCGTCTAGTGCTTCGAGAAGGTACCCATCTCTGAACGCTAGATCCTGGGGGTTTCCCCAGGAACTCGCTGAAATGGACACAAAAGGATAGCAGATATTACAGAAATATTTATCACAAAGGCAATACGTGATATCATTACACTAGCCTGCTGTCACTTTGATCTGATACATTGTGGTTGAGCTAGTATTTTCATGAGTTACACACTTCTCAACCTTGAACACCCAATCAAAATACAAGAACATATATTTCATAGACTTCAAAACCATGCACAATAGAACTCCTTACTGGTGTGCACTGGCTTATCGTCCATCCATGAGTAAACTAACCCCATCAAATAAATCCATGTAACCTTGGTTATTAGGGGAAATCACTTGCTTCACATGCTTTGAATGACTTGAATTATGTAAAAAAAGATTATTCCCAGTAACCAGAGTATCACTCCAACCACTGAAATAGTTTCACTGTATACTTAATTATAGTCCCATGTTGTTGCACGCATTTCTGACCAATATGGCTGACAGTTAGCTGTGTGTGAGACATGGCCTGGGAGGTCTATTTCTTACCATGAGAATCGCAAATACTGTATGTTACTCCTGATGTCCTAAGGTGCGCAACTCCTGTAACATTACACCTGATGTCTATACTTATAATTAGCCTAAGTAAATATACCATTTTATCTGAGATGGAACCAGCTGTATGAAAATCTCGACAACTGCAACACCACATAGTGCATACATCTGAGCCACTGTCAAAGTGGCAGTAGTTCCAAAAAGGTTCAGGTCATAAATTTCAAAATAAAAAAGGTCTCCAACAGTCTTCAGCATTCATTTTCCAGACGAGGCCCCGTCAATATGTAGAACTGTATATTAACACTACTTCTTTCTTTATTCTTTCAAAGGCTAGTCCATTGCTACAAACACAGCCAATTGGCTATAGCTGTTATTTTATTACAGTCACCTCTCCCCATGGCAGTGTACTAGTGTAAAAGAATGCCAATGCAGAGATTTAATGGACTTAATATACCATCAAGATTAGCTAATGGGTGTTCCACCTGAAAGGAATATTTGAAAAAGCACCTGTTGCCGACAGTCTTGGGATAGTGCTGAGGTGCACTCCCACCTCCTCCTCCTCCTACAGAAGCACTATGATAGAAACAGAAGGAAGAAATTGATTACTTTGACATGTCTTGTGCTAAGTGATGAATTTGGATAAAGTGTGAGTCAGAGACAAATGTTATCAGGTTAATGTTGGATACCTTAAACGAGAAGCACCTCCTTCTGCAACCACACTCTCCACTTTGGCGGCTTGACAAAGAATATCTGGAAAGAATAATTTTCTAGGAGTGGGGCAGGAAAAGCGACCTAAAAGAGGAGACGTGTAATAACAAATTAACTTGCTATCAAAGGTTAATTAACGTTACTGTAACTAGCCCTAAAGGCCTCAAACTGCAAGCGAATGCATTTGTCAAAGTAGTACTTTGGAAATATGCCCCATGGGCAGTTGTGCGCCCCCAAATGGTGGCGCACAACTGCGCATGTACACATGGCCTGGTACTGAATTTAAAATCTAACCAGAGGTATTTTAAAGAGATCCGCCACTTCCTATACTTTTGTTGCCGTTAATTCAACGATTACAATGAGCAACCCCTGGCACAGTAAGTATAAATAAAGTATATTAAAAAAAAGAAGACTAACAGTGAATGGGGCTACAACACGGCTAAATTCATGTGAAACTGCAGCTATCAAACCCTAATGTTTTTGTAGTTTCGGAATGAATTAGTCGTAACATCTCCGAATACCATAGTTTACATGGCCACTTACTGACAAAGTTAATAGATTTCCCCCCGATAGTTAACCAACGCTGATTGGCCAAGTGGTCTCAAATATTAAAAACAAAACAAAACATGGAAGTCGTAACAATGTTGTAAACAACAACATTGTTAGCCGCTTGTAACGTTAAATAGAAAATTGTTTGTACATTTGTACAAAAAAAAAAGTACTTTCGCAATAATAACTAATAACTAACCAGATTGTGGCATCCACATCACTTCTCAAACTTTCCTGTTTAATGGCGACTAGTTAGTTTTGCGAAACGAATTACTTCTATAATTTATAAAAGCTAATGCCACGGCGTTGCTCCAAATAAGCAGTAGAGTTCTCTCTTCTCAGAGGTAACTGTAGCTGTAACTGTTCTTTTAAGAAATCATGTAAATGTGGTAATGACTACGCCGTGTGTGGCATCTACTTAGTATTTAACTGATTTTACAGGGCAAAATAATTGGCAAATGGGATACAAAAGCCCCACTCATTTTCGCCACATGGAAAAAAAGGATCCAGATGTACCCCGGAAGTCCCTAATTATTCGCGATTTAGTACATAAAACGCTATTTTCCTGATCATTTACAGTGTGTTTCATATTAAAATGCTCTTTAGAAGATTTCCCCCCAAAATGATAATTTCTCATTTTGTGCAATTCCTCAATTGACACCAAATCATTATGGATTTACTTTCCCTCGAGCGCCACCTAATCTGGCCAATTTTAAATGGGTTCCTCTGAGCCAATGTTAGCAAAATGACTTTGGGAATGAAATTTTACTCTTCAGAGACTTTTTCTTTAGATATTAGAAAAGAAGGCCGCGTACCAGTCTGATAATCAGAGCATGTTTTAAATTGGCCTTGTTCGGACTCACTTAAGTGATGTCTAAGTAAGTAAGTAGTAAAATACAGCGACATCTCGAGGCGGTTTGGGCAGCAGACTAGCTATGTAAAGACAACTGATAGAAACCAGCTAAATACACACAATAGTCGGCACTACATCCTCTCTCAACACGTTACGTGATGGTATCAAAAGTCAAGTTAATGCTAGTTATCCTAGCCACCTAACTTAACGGAAAGCAAATAGCTACCAAGCCAGGATAACAACACCATATCTTTAACTAGGTTAGTCGAGCTTTGTGACACTCCCTAGCTAGGTTGAAAATATAAACGGCTCTGTACATTGTAAACGTAAATTGGCGTTTAGCTATGTTAGCTAATGTTAGCTGACTACGCTAGCAAGACAGCAACAACAATCTGAGGCCATTTTCCAACCGGCTAGCTAGCCAGTAGATAGCAACCAGACAAGGCAGGGAATACAAAGAAAAACACTGACAAGAGTAAACGATCATACCTTCGCCAAAGGAACGTCAGCGCGAATGTTGTCTGGTAGACTAAGAGAAAAAATAAAACAAAGGAGAGAGAAGAGAACTAGCAAAGTCGTGGTAAAACAGCAGAAACACGTCCAAGCAGAACGCGTAGCTACCGGCACGGAAAAGAAAGAATGCTGACTATTCGCAGACGTCACCAAGTGACGTTCGTTTTATGTGCGTGGGGTTGTCTCAAATGTCAGCCCCCGCCTCTCTCTCGCTCTCGCTCTTTCGTCACATACATGAAACTAACAATATTTCCTGATCAACCGTGTGTGTGTGTGTGTGTGTGTGTGTAAAATTTGTAGGGTACTAAACCATACCAAGCAGTCTGTCACGAGTCCTCTAGTATTCTTTTAGACATAGCAAATGCACCAGAGCAGAAAAAGATTGACTAGCTGACAAGCCTTCTAGTGATTGTAAATCCATGTGATACTTTATTGATCTCTGTAGAGAAATTCTGTCCTGCTCCACATGGGGCTCCAGAAGATACTCTCGATTACAGAACAGCACCCCTGGAGGTGGTAGGGATTCAGTGTTTTTGCTCAAGGACACTTCAGCAAGGTGGATGGTTACTGACACCGAAGCTTGAACCGAGGACAGTGTCCCTATACATGCCACCAAGTGCCTGTGAGCCAGCCAGGAGTTAAACCCAGAATCTACCACTGCCGACTAGCCATATAATTAACTAACATTTTCCACTTGGACTGATGAGCTGCCTCCCCACTCTCCCACCCTATTTTTAATATTATGGACATGTTTTATTATTAATCGGGTATGCTACAATGTAGGCAACATTGTAAAAGTAAACCTATAAAAAAGTAAATAAGGAAACCCTGACCTCTGACCTACTCTTGGCCTCTCTTTCTCCCTCCTCAGCCCAGGCTATTAAAACCTTGGTAGGCCCGGTATTTTCATGGAGGACTGCGAGCATAATATGATTCAACTTGTACTTGAGTTACTGAACACAGTTTGCCAAGTCTATTTCACAATAGAGTGCAAGGCGTGGTTACTGACTTCCATGGATTGTGTATACTGGGAATGTGACACCATCTTATTGTTCACATTTACTTGGCATGATGAGTCAGTTCCTCCATCTGCCAGTAAATGGCTGTAGGGCAAAAGCAGATTGACACCGCCACTTTGTGGCTCAGATTACATTGTGCACCACCAAATATGTAATAGATGGGCTATTGTAACTTTTACCATCATGATGACAATATTCACCATAATTTGTAATGGTTTCACAATGTCTGCTTGTGGAACATGAATAACTAGTGCTAAGACTACATGAATCTGATACAAACCATGAAATTGTAAGCCAGTGATTTCTACTGAATTGTCACATGGTTACTCCTGCGTGGCCAGACCTTTCGCTACACTTTGTTTTGTCATTGTATTTGGTAGTAGGATATTCATTTGTCAAGGACAAGCTGGGCTCTGATCTGATATATATCTGTATAATCTTTCTTCTTAGTGCTACATGTCACCCATTGACAAGTCATTCACTAAATACTTTAATGTACCTAAAGTAGTGAAGGGAAGAGTGCTTCACATCATAATTATTTTCTGTTTATCAAACTGTACTATGAGATATGAAAACCCTGATATCATGCCGGAGGAAGACCTTGGAAACACGCTCAGCTGAGTAGAAATTACTCCACACTGATAGATGCTGCTTGTGTTCTGATGAAAACGTAACTGTCCAAAAGTCTACTATAGCACAACAGATAATGATGACTTAACATTCCAAGAATTCTACATTGGCTTCACACTCTCCTGAAAGTTATTGCTATTGACACCAACTAATATACCTAATTACACCACCTTCAACGCTGTTTGCTTCATAGTCTGTTTTAATGTACTCCTTTTTCCTTTTCATCTAGGGTGTGGTAGAGCTTTTTCTATGCCCTCACGTTTTTGCTGCTTTACCTCTGGGGGGCATCAAACATTCATCAAAAGCAAAATGAACCCAGTTGTCTGACAGTAAACACTTTAATAAGGCCCACTGTGCCAATAAAGCCATATTGTGCCTAAGTGTTCAAGTAAATGCAATACACTTCTAATTAGAGCTGGTGTGAAGTCGGTATCATTGCAGTGGGCTTCGGCAATCTATTAATGTTTGGACCTTGTTACATCTATTCTGACACATTATTCATTAGACTAAATATGCATCCATAGATCCAGATCTTAGCTGGTGCTCAATTAATTGATTCGTTTTTTTTGTTTTGTTTGTGTTAGCTTAAAGATATTTTCTCAAGCCCAAATTTCTTGACTGAACTCTAACAGCTAAAGGTTAAAGCGTTAAATGTATTTTGAGACTGTAAATTGTTGGACTACAGATATGCACTCTGACTGGGATCTGAAAGTTGGAAAGAAATTATTTATTAGTATGTCCTACTCTTTTTGTGTATGTGTACATAATCAAAATACCTGAAAAATCCTGCCTTGGGGCAATATGAATGAGCACAAAGTTCATTTTCATTGCCTGGCTGCGATTTTAGTATTTTTTAGCTTATTTATTTATTCAAGATATTTACAGTAAAACAATTTTAACTGTCCATTTAGAAGTATGAGCACACAGGATGTCACAGTTGCATGGTACATGTCTGAGCCAACTGAGCCAACTGAGCCACCCCATGTAATTCATTATTTGGATAATTATATTTTTGTCACTGATGTCACTAACCCTTAATGTCGATGTCATTTTTTATTTACAGAGAAAAGATCAAATGTTTTGCATCAATAAGTATTCATCCTCTTTGCTCTTTAAATATCCATAAGATGTCTCTACAACTTGATTGGAGTCCATCTGTGGCCAATTCAATTGATTGGACATGATTTAGAACAAAATGCATAAATCTATATAAGGTCCCATAGATGACAGTGCATGTCAGAGCAGAAACTCTAGTATGAAGTCCAAGGGACTGTCTGTAGAAGGGTGATAGTACTTCAATACTTTCTGAATTGTATTTTCCAATCAGAAATTCAGGAGGATCAGAAAGGATCATGGAAAAAGCCTTAATAAAGTTTGGGTCCCAGTAAAAGTTGGAATCCAGGAAAAATACCTTATTTCCCCCTTTTTCCTCTGCCCAGGCACAGTAAATGTAAAACCATTTATAAAACAATTGAAGAGTTTTAGAGATGAACAACATTCTTCAAAGATGTAACTGGCACATGGAAAGTTGAAACACATTTTGTGGATATTTGTGTGTATTATTGAATACCTTCATTAGTTTAGAAGTTCTTTAGCAAAATGCCAGTAGATGGTGCTACAAAGCTCCTTAGGACTTATGTAGCCACTTTCTGTTTAGTTTAAATCAGTGGTTCTCAATCCTAGTCCTGGAGCACCAGAGCCCTGCTGGTCTTCTATCTGAACAGGTAGTTAATTGCATTCTCCTGGCATCCAAGTGCAAACCAGTCCCTGATAGGACAGCTAGAATGAAAACCTGCAGGGTGGTGGTACTTGAAGACCCAGATTGAGAACTGGTTTAGATATTGAGGCTGTCACTGTTGTCTATGGTAGTACTACTGACTGACTTACTACTGACTACTACTGATTTACTACTGACTTTTTGAGAAATTGCAGTCTTTCAATATTGGAGACACACTCACATAGTAAGCTTAAAAGATAATAACAATAAGGACAGTTCCTGTTTTTATGTGATATTCAGATTGGCAAGAAAGTAGTCTAAGAGCCATGTGAACAAATATAAGACTTTAACAATCAAATGCCAAATGATTGGGCACTTGCAACATGTTGCATAATTCTACAGTCAGTAAACCACAAACACCAAAGGTCTTGTTTGGTTTGCATGTTCAAATTAGAGTTCCTGACTTGTATATCAAATATGATGATAGTCCAACCCACCTTGAGTTATAAGCTATAATGTGAAACATCATGCCTATATTCCCCATTCATAGATGCCCATTCATAGATGTCTGTTCAATAATGCTATGTAAAAATTTTGGCTTGGATTGGAAAATGCCATTTCTCTAAAATGTCAAAATAATGGATAATGTACCATGGGAGAATTTAAGTGTCCAAATCACATTTGTAGAGTAATGTGTGCCAGTTCAATATTTATAGTACATACTGTGTGGAAATGATGACCATATAAACTGTTAAAATGTCATCTTCAATTATTACACCCTTTTCAACTGCAGTTAGATAATGGATTCATTTTTGACCCACTGATGGAATGGTGTGGAGATATGAACAGACACACACATGAAAAACCAATGCACATTCACACAAGCAGATACAAGTGTATGCCTGTGAATGTGGGATGCAACCATGTATTCCTGTTTGGTTTGATGGTATGAATTTACCTGTCCTTTTCCTGTCCTTTCCTTTTTGTTTCTTTTGCACACCTTTGCATGGTAAACACACACATTTTCAGCAACATCTCTACACATACAAATACAGTGTTAAGCCCTATACCTTCTGTGGTGAATGGGCCCACAAGTTCCGAAATCATCCATTAAGGAATAGGGACAGCAGGGGAAAAGGCTCTTTGGAATGCAAATTTAATTGACTGAACTCGCAGCATAAAGAACATGAATCACATTAAGAACAAACGTAGCTAAGCTGAATTATTCATTCATCCTGGCCTATTGAATCCCTCCCCCACCCTGTATAGGTTGTGCTGAAAACTCAGAGCGTTCCCCTGCCTCTCTCAGTGTAACTGTTTTGGACAGTCACCTTTAAACCAAGACCGCTACACGTCTTTCATCTATTACATGCTCCATTTGTTGTTACCTTGCACCTCTGACTGGCTCATCTTGATTGCTGATGGAGTGGTTCATACATGTTCAGAGGGTGTACTGAGAGATCACTGCTGATTAACATATGGGACTCCCAACCTCGCTCATGCTGATTGTGTGTTCAACAGTCTAAGCACACTCTGCATGGATATGCTGAGGCGGAGCAATGCTGGCTGTCAGATGCGCCAAATTGTGTGGGGCTTGAGGGACCGTCTGAGTCATCAGTGACAAGCCCTGTGTCTGATTCCAACTATGCTTACACATGGACTGGGTTCTACCTGGGCCAGAGAAGGTATTAGCATGGGATTTGTTGGAGAACAGAGAGAAATAAGCCCGACGAAGCCTCCCTGGGGTGAAGTTAAAGTCTTTGCTTTGTAATAATAGGAAAAGAGACCACATACAAAACATCCATTTTTTTCACTCTACAAAAGCATTTCTTTTATAATGGATGCTTTATGATACATCGTGTGTTTTATCAATGGCCCAGATCTGTAGAGTGTAAGTACATTTTTTTTTTTACTTCTAGTCAGTGTTTTGAACAAGACACATTCCTAACACTGAAGTTTTATTCCATTTTGTCTAATGCCCAGCTGTATGATGAAGTGCAGCAAAAAAAGATCTGAAAAGGCAGATACAAAACAGAGCTGCACATCTTGCTTTTAATTGCACCAACTGAACTTTTATAACTCATACACATATTAGTCTTGGCTCATGGTGGAGGATAGACTTACTGTCTCTCTCTCTCAACTTATATTCAATAATATCATTCAGTCTTGATGATATGAATGATATGAATGTTTATGTTTGAATAGAACTCCCTACCATCTCACCATCTCACCATCTCACCAGAGGAAAAAACAACTTCTTTATTTATTGTATGTCTTGTATATAGCTATGTATGTACTGTATGTTTATATGTATTTTATTGCTATTTCATGTTTGATTCATTCATTCATGTTCTCTGTTTGTTGTATGGACTCCACAAAGAGTAGCTGCTGCTGTTTTAGCAAATGGGGATACAAATAAACAAGCACAAACAGCATAAAGAATACAAGCATCAATTATACACTTGTTTATCTATCTGTACCTATCTGACTGACTGCTCATTTCATCAACTCACACAATAAAATAACTTTCATGTACAGTATATGTGATTCAGCAGCGGGGCCAAGGGCAGCGGCAGCCAGAAGAGAACACTTAATGTCCTGTGGGTTGTACCTGTGACTTTCTGGTTTTGGGGCAGTTTCTTTGACCATCAAGAAATTCTGCAGCCAGAAGGTGGCCTAGTGCTTATTCCCATAATAGCATAACCCACTAATCCAGTTGACAATGCACTGTACATGGCCCCAAGCCATCATTGTGTGACAGACAATTTACTTGGGCCCGGAAAAACAGAAGAGGTGCTCTTTCTTCAGTGAAGAATCAGTGTAGGTGCTGTCTGCCTTGGGTGAACTCTTTGCCGGCATAAATATTCTGTAAGGAAAAAGACCAAATATGTTCAGCCAGTGAAAAACATCTTCCCTCAACTTCTGAACAAGTAATAAAGTCATTTATCAAAATCATTCAGTGGCAGCAGCAGTGAAGCTAGATGGTCACAAGTCCGAAAGAGAGGCAGGGGTATATTAGGTATGTAATGAGAGCAATTCTAGCCAATTTCAAACCTTTATAATAACTGTAACATATTTGAGAGCTAGGTTTATAGCTTACAGTGGCACATAATGAGAGTTATTATAGACTCGCTCAGGTCGCTGTATGTTAGGAATGAGTTTTCAACTTGATGAATTTTATAAAGGAACAGACTCCATAGGATGTGCAGAGCTGAAATAAGATGCAACATTCATTGAGAGCATGAAATTGCAGGAAGAATGAATGTACTGTACTAGAGAGAGAACTCTTGTATAAGGCCTTTGTATGCTTGAAAAATATCTATTACCTTCTCTGAAAAAACTAACCACACATAAGTGATAAAAACGGTTTCCTAACCGGTAACCTGTTTTTTGAAAAATGAGTCGAAGTCTCCAGGGGACCATCCCACCAGATCTCCAGAGCAGCGCCATTTCCTCATTTACATCCTAGAAACACCCATAGTATACATCAGGTGATGAAAAAATCCAGCATCACAGTGTTTGTTTTAATCGTGGGGTCGACGGTAAAAAACCCAAGGGCTTTACTTTGACAGCCAGGTCAAGTTGTTACTACCCTGATGTGAGTCATCAGTCCTAGATCCAGTTTTTACACTGCAAATCTCTGTGCACAGTAGGTGAAATTTGTTATAGTGTTGATAACGGATAAAATGTTTACATTTTGATCGTGACTTATGAATAAATATTGAGAATATGGAGAAGCGCAATATTATTTATTCAAAGAAGTACACATTTTTTGAATGTAGAAAGCCCTACCCTGTGTGCTCCAACTCTCAGAATCTCTTTGTTGAGCTGTTGTTTCTTAACAGATCTGAAGGTTTAAATTTTAAACATGGGAAACCACTGTTCAAAAACCGTTGTCTGGTGCATATGTTCATCCTGTGAGTGAGCCATCTGATAAGCGCACAACAGGTAAGTCGACTGTATGTCTGGACGAGGCAACAGTAGCCAGTTGATTAGATGTTTTGTCATTTAATCTTCCTACCTGGAACAGGCTATGTCATCAAGCCTCTGAACCACTCAGCATGAACTAATCTAGAAGGGGGCAGAACTTTTTCACAAAGCGCTGAGATTTCAGGCCATTTAAGGGTCAGATCATCACTCAA